>DF240881.1:67851-98800 GCA_000507305.1 Breviolum minutum Mf 1.05b.01
ATTGTTAAAATTTTTAAAAAATAATAAAGATAAATTAAAAAAAATAATATATATAAAAATAAATAAAATAAATATATAAATATAATTTAATATAAAAATAAAATATCATATATAATAAAATTAATTTAGAATATTTTTAAATTTATTATATATAAATAAATTAATAAATATTAATAAAATATATTAAAGAATATCTAAAATAAAATTTATTAAATATAAATATATAATATAATTAAAATTTTATTTAAATATATTTAAATAATTATTTATATATATTTAAATTAATTAAATATTTTTTTAATAATATATATTATTTTTAAATAGATTTTATATAATTATTATTTAAATTTATAATAAAAAATATTTTAAATAAAGAATTAAATTTATAATTATTAATAGAATTATAGAAAAAGAAAAAATATATCCGGGATTTCCTCGGGTAATTCGTAAAAAAGAAAAAAAAATTGGTGATCGGGTATTTTCCCATGCCCGGGTAAAATATTTTTTATAATTAAAATTTCTATAATTTTGGTGGCAAATCACATATTATATGTCGTTGGGTTCTGCGTTTGAACATGTCTAGTCGTGTAGTCTCCAAGATTTGGGAGACTTGGTTTTCAGTTTCGTGTGTTGCTGGCTTTGCTAGTTGGACCGACTGACATTTCTCACTGTGACAGTTTTTTTGAAAAAGAAAGTTGGCTTCAGAACTTCATGAAAAATTCCAATTCAAATGTATCCACTCGAATCATTGGATTTTGAGGGTAATCTTGAAATCCCAATTGATTTGTATACCCTAGCCCTTGAAGTCAACTTTTGGATGATGATACAAAAGGGAAACCACAAGCTTGGCATTGCAACAAAATATCCACAAAGGATAGTTCCAATGCATTAAATACAAGGTTTTAGCTGCCAATCGGCAAAACATCCAAAAACAAAGCCTTCCTACTACGTTATATATCCATACATATGTTTTAGGCTTGCATTAGAACTCGCCGGGCCAATGGAAGCACCCATGGAAGCTCTAGCACAATGAAGCGCGTCACGCAGGTTGGAAGAAACTTTGCTGATATAACCAAACAATGTAATTGCTTTCTAAAAGCTAAAGTAGACGCGCTCTAGCACAATGGAGCGCGCCACGCAGCCTGGAAGAAACTGCATCTACTGGACCCGTCTCGGCAGAATTTCCAATCAAAGAGCCCCTCGGCTTTGCATATGTATGTATATACACAATTGCTTCAAATTTTACCGTTTGTGTTTATTTCCCTTTAGACACATTCAGTGGCAAAGAGCAAAGCCAGGATCAGGATCCCTAAGGTGGAACAACTGTAACTTACCACATTTTCCATGTACATTTCCTACATAGCGCCTCCAAAGTTATCGATTTGATCTCCAGAAAAGTCGTTTTCCTTTTCTAGGTACGCGAAGCATGTGTCATTCAGACCTCACACGGGTTGTTGCGGAAATTTGAGTTCTCTCTGTGGGGTGATCGCGAGAGGGCTCTGGCAGGAGCAAAGCATTTTGCTTCGCTTCTAAAACAGTACCTGAAGGAATTCGATTCAACGAAGAAAAAGACCCGGACAGAGTTCCTTGACAAGCATGGGGTGAAGCATAGATATTATCAATCTTATTATTATGTTTATGGAATATACGGGTCGGAAAGTCTTGGTCTATCAAATATAAATATAAAGTCAAATATTATTTTGGATATATTTGTCCTGTATCATATTAAACTTTGAAGTATTTTATTGGAGCGTTGGAAATGTTTGTCGCCCACTTGAAGTTATCAGAATATCAGAATATCGCGCAAAGTTGAGGTTCCAGCCGCTGCAGTTCCCGATGTGAAAATTTGCACAATTTTCGTTGGCTACAAATTGATTCGAAAATGACTCCATAGCATGATGTGAATGATCAAAAGTAGTGAATCTAAGTAGCTATTCCTAAACGTCCTACAGAAACCAAAGTATTGATTATAAATGATTAGATGGATATTGCAGGATACCATGAAACTCACAACCTGGCTCTCTTGCAATCAGATTGGTGGGGTTGGTTGCAGCGACTGGTGACAAGAGACTTTCCAAAAAGCCCCTTGGAGGGCTAGTCGTTCAAGGCTTCCAGTAGTGGAAAAGAGTCAGCCTTCCAGCAACAAAACGCTGCCCTGTTGTGAATTCAAGTGTCCAGCTACATTGTTAACGCTGCCCCAATTGGGCAGTGGCGCTTTTATGACCAGACCAAAATCGCGTTGCCTGAGGGTGGTAGAGTTTCACAGAAGCTTTCTCCAACTTTCAGAGCCTGAGGCCTGTATTTAGGCCAAACCTTCAGGGTGTTGACATCACTTTTCTATGAAAAAAGCGCCTGACATCTGACAGGTTCCGAATCCAAGAAGCCAAGAAACAGGTTTCACAAAAGATAACTTGCATGAGATAGTGTTTCTAAATATTTCTAATGGAGATAGCTCTTTGCATCTACCTAGTGCACATCTTACTGTATCCATATATGTCAAAAGTGTTTGTTTGTACGGCTCAAAAAGACAGATCTGAGCTCTTACCACCACCCTTTAGGGTCTTATCTACACAAAGACCATTCAGGTTTACTTCGAGGATAAGGCCCATGGCATCGCATCGTCCAAAACCGGTAAATTGCTGGTTGCTGGACCATTCCAAGCGATCGAGACATGTGGCAATAGATCCTTGACTTGGGATCAACTTCTCTCTTTTTGTGGGGATTAAAAACTTCGAATCGAAATCCACATATTCCACGTACACCAGTTGCCTTGGTATTTCATGAGGATGTAAAGAGACAAGAACTGGCAATCCCGTGGTCAGAATCAGTTCATATCTTTAAGGGCGTGACAAGGCAGCCTGGCAACCAACAAATCTTGTGCATCACATAATAACTACTTAAGTTCCTAGCCACAAGGCAGACTTCCATTCTCGGGCGCTCGGAAAACTGTACAAATTGTGCTGATGAATCGGAATGTCTGGATGGTTCCTGCCCTTTCATGCTGAGATGGGCCGCATCTGTTGGTTCATAGCTGGTTCCCAAAGCCATTGAGTTGAAACAAACCAACAAGGACCTCAAGGTGAAAAACCCAGCCACCCACGCGACCTGATAAAGGAACCAACTTCCAAAATTAATTCTGGCCGACCCCATCCGGTAGACGATGTGCTTTGCAGCAATGAAAGCCGAGCGCCTTTGGCTGTGGGTGACGTGGGGTGGGCCATTTCCTTCGGATTTGGGCTGGAGAAGAGAGTAATTGCTGGAATTGAGTTTCCATGTATATCTGAAAGTGTTCACTCTTTTGATGTTCATGCATGCCTCTAAATGCCTCCTGCCATTGGATTGGTCAACCATAGAAAGCTTTGCAAAAGTCACGGTCACATACTCTCACCATTGAAATCCGAGCGACGCTTAAATGGCCAGCATAGTGTTTGCCATTGAGCGCAGCAGGGCATTGCCACTGTCCGCTAACAAGGTGACCAAAGACGCCAAAAAACTGCACATGTGCCTGTCACGACAAGACATGGGTATGCTTGGAACATCTTGGAAGCAACCAAGCCACCACAGTTGAACTATGAAATATATAACCGAGCTCTCAAGAACCGGAGGTCTTGGCAACCAGGGCCTCAAATACTCACAAATGAACACTTTAGCATCAAAAACAGCTCGTGCAGTAGTGCACCGATGAAAAATGATGAAATACAGTTTTCAGAAAGTAGCTGACATTTCGCCTCTTGGCTTCTTGGCTTTATGTGTCTGTCGTTCTCTAAGTCTTTCCCTCCCACAATGCTGGTGGAAAACTTCCATTTCCACAAATCCGCTCCGAATTTGTGAACTTGAATAAATCCCTTACTAATCCTTCCGTTTCCAGATTTTCAGGATTTCACCTGGCATCAAAGACGCGACAATCAAAGCCGCATCGTTGTAGCAAACCATGCTCCTTCAAGGTCTCTCGCAACTTCGTCAGTGTAGTCTTCAACAAGGGTGGCTCCCAGCTACCCGTCCAAAAGAGTAACTGGCTCCCAGGCACCTGTCACAAGAAAAAAAAGGTATACAGTAAGTTTAGAGCATCAAAATGGCATGAAAGTTGGAAATGAAGTGGGAAGTAAAACCAATTTAAACAAATACGCTATATAGCCGCAGTATATAGTCACTACTCGTGATGCCGAACTCGTCTTTGTTTCGTTCTCGCCTGAGCCAACAGTGCAGCCAACGGTTCGAAGTTCCGTGCCGCAGTGCGGGCAGCCACAGCGAAGACCACGTTGTGCTTAGCGTGGTGCCTAGCCAACGGGGAGCCGCAAATTACAAGGAACTCTCATTGGACACGCTGCATCACCGAAACACAAATGGATCATATGGTAACCAATCACTACACAACACTTCCAACAAACTATCTCGATTTCATCCTCTCCCCCTGCACCAAAAAATGTGTTACATGCATCATTCTATGATAATCAATTAAATCTGACTCTGGTCTTTCTTGACTCCTCCTGCCATAGTGCAACAAGTCCACTGGGAAGCTCTGCAACATGGCTACCTGATACCCCTACCCGGATCATGTGGCCTGCACAGTTCAGCCATTGCCCGGCAATCAGCCTTGTCACGTGTCGTTTCACACAGCCGGAAGGCGTCTCCTTGAATTTCCTGGTTTTGGAAAATTACCTCAACTTTTCAACCAGACTCAAGTGACCAAAGTAGCTCAAAACTCAAAACCTTAGTGTCTTTATGTCTTTAGTTTCTTTCGCCCTGTTTACGACAGCCACTCCAGTAACGACTATGGAGGCCTCGTTGTAGGTTTCAGAGCCGACGGGGTTGGCTTTCCAACCAAGGCTCAAGTGAGCGCCTTGCAACAAGATCCAGTTGAAACTTTCTTCAAGAAGATCCATCAACATGAGATTAGAATCTCATAGATAATAAAAATAATAGTACAAGTAATAACAATAATACAACAATCATTGATATATATTGATATATCATTGATCATCAACTCCCATTGCCTTCAGAGATGATCGAAACAACAAATCTTCTGCCATTTGCCATTTGCAATGGAAGATGGGCCGGCAATCTCCCGTTTAACCGCAGCCAACCTGGGCAATGTTCTTCGGCCGCCCGCAGAAACTCTTCCGCAGGCACTGAGCAACTCCAAGATCTCAAGCCAGGTCCTGGTAGGACCTCAGTCGTCGTGGAGTTGTTGGAGCGGTCCAGGGTTGCATTTTTGAATGTACACAGTAAGTGAACCAATCAATCATGTAATATCAATATATGTATATCATATAAAACATAAAAACACACATATATATATAATATATATAAATATGCAAATCACACACACATACATAGATATACGTATGCATATACGTCAACTGCATCCCAAGAATCTTAGAGCTAGGTGATGGTATGTGATCAATACAAACGGTTGGAAAGCTGTACTCAAATGAAGCCGAATAAAAAAAAAAATGAACACACACGGAACACCGGCAAACGGAAGAAAATCCTCATTCAACCATTGTGAAATTATTGAGAAATATCAACTACTATAGTCTTTCGGGCATTTCTGGGACGGATCTTGCAAAATCTATATCAATCTATTCCTCCAGTATATGGAATACATCAACAACGTTTTCATAAGTACTCATCAAAAGGGGTGGTTTGTTCCTGCCAGCTATGCTAGATCTGGGAATACTCACAACTCAGCTCCTGTGAGGCCCACACATCTGCATTCAGCCAAACAGCCTGCAAGCAGAGAAATCTGTAACTGTAGGGCAGTCCACCATGGAACCATATGGTACATTGAATAAGGGATCACATCAAAGGTGCTACCAGAATGCCATGCCAATGGCAACACTTCTCTCTTTTCCGTGGATAGAAATAAGTTTCATCACGCGCCCTAGCATGGAAATGCTCATCAAGTCTCCTTTCCAACCTTTGAAGGACTAAGCCCAACTTAAATTGATTTCAGGCCTCCAACCAATTCATCATCCTAGTCCCATTCCACCTGTCCATTGGCAGCCAATTCGCCACTACGTTCTGCCAACAAAGGCAAACACCGTCGCACGGCTTCAAGGTCCTGCAGTGAAATTCTGCACCTCCAAGTGATGCGATGTCGCTATGCACCCACAAGCTGCACCTTGAAGTCAAACTTCACATGACGCCGGCCATCGCGAATGAGCTCCTCCAAAAAATCCTGTTCAAATGGTGTGGTGGAGGGATGTGGAGAGACTGCAAGGATCACATGTCAAGCGCTGAAATTTAGGTCTGCATTCTGCATTTTAGACGTCGTTGCGTTGTCTGCGTTACATTTTGCAATTCGGGAATAAGGCTTCACTTGGGCTAAAAGAGTTGCACACCAAACACCAGATGCTATCAGGGGAAGCAGGCAGTACCCTGAAGACCAGTAAGTTCAAACGAATTCTGGAACAATGTTGGTAATTTGGGTCATTTGCACTGAATTCAACTTGGCGTCAAAAGCAGATGGCAGCTTTGCCGCTGCCTTGAAGGAAATGGTTCGTTTTGGCAGTCACTAGTTCCACCAAACTTGGGAGTGGCTAGTCAAGTCATCTATGGTGGCCCTCGGCGTACTTACTTCTGGATTGTCCACCTGAAGGATTCTAATTCAACCAGCAAAAAAAACATCAAAAAACCATGATTTTGGCATTCAAAAGCTAAGGTGACGATTGACAGTGTCTGGTGCCAGGAGCATCAGCCGAAGTATATAGTTTGCACCCCAGGTGAAGGTCACGTATTTTGAATGGATATGCGAGACAAAAAACAACAAAGAACACAGTCGATTTCTTGCTTGAGCTCACAAGCAAGTCCAAACTGACACTTTTGAGACAAACGAAGTCTCATGAACCCTGATAGGTTAATCATGGTATCCAAACTTCTTGCTTGAGTTTCTCCAACACGGATATTTTCTTCAAGACAGTGTCGGGGTTCGTTTTCGGCGACCCCGTAGACTGTAGTCGCTTCACTTATAACCCCTTTTTATACTTGAAAGATTTCAAGATCGGGAGCAGGGAGGGATCGAAGTGAGAACTTGTTTCTTTGCTGTTGCTGTTGGGTGCTTGGCGGCTTAGCACGATAAGGATTGAAGACGTTATTATTGGTGCAAACATAAATACGAAACACATATTGTACACTATATACTATATAATATACACGATTCTGGTTGTATATATGCAGCACATAAAATGTGAGCATATGATCATAGAAACCTGAATGCCACCAGGGACATGGAGAAAACACAAAACACCTTCTGCAATGCCTCATGATAGAAGTCTACCAGTCCAAAATCCAACAGGTAATTATATTTTGCTGAAACTCAACCATTTTCCAAGCCCAAAAAAAGGAGTTTTAAGAAAATGACGTCCCAACCTGGAAAGTGAGATCCGATGTGAGGATAGGCCTGCGCGACGAAAACCAACTCCGGTTTTGGTACCAAACGGAATCCCGTGAGTTCTTTTGAACTTCCCTGCGTCCTGTGTTAAACCCAAAAACGTATGGAATCTAAATATGGTGTCATTATGCCATGGTATGAAAGAAATAAAAAGTATACAATATCTTTTTTAAATCACGTCAACATAAACAGCCCACTTTAGCACGCTCTTCTCATGTTTCCATCGAAAAAAATATGCTTCCAAGGTGCGGATGTGCCATCACAGGCACCATCTCATCGCTGAAGCTGCCGGGTCCTCTGGTCATTGAGATTGGTGAACTAAAGACGCACCCTAGTTGGTTGGATCCATATGTAAATATGGGCTTTATACATAGATGATCATAGATGTATATAGATATACCATGCTTGAAGTTAAGTTAATAAGTGGGGGAGGTGATAACCTGTGAATCCTAGCTTGTATTCCCAACAAAGCCTAAATTGTCGTAGTACAGTAGGGTGAGTATAATCCGACAAAATCCTGCAAGTCACCCATCCAGTGATACTTGTGAGTGCAAAAAAAAGGGAAGTGCTTCCACCTTTACTTCATCCTTTCTCCGATCGACCAGTTCCGTGGAGAAGACCCAAGTCGAATAAGGTTTTTGCCTTGAGTTGACCAAATTTAGATGCATATAAGATGGCTGCCAATAAGTATCCCAACAAAAGTTTAGAAAAAAACATGAGACAAGTGTGAGAAGAGTTCAAATGAATTGTCAAATTTGACACTGTCCTGCTTGGTTGCCCTTTTGCCAAAAGAAATTGGTTTCACTGATCTCATCATCAATTGCACACAATATATTGAACATCACATCCCATTTCCGACTGCCATGTCAAACGCAAACATAGCATATTCATGCCACATCCCAGCATACCATATCAAGCACTATCACACATAGATGAAGATGATAATTACAATACAGTAATTATAATCTAAATCATAATCTTAAAATGCAGCACGGATTCCTTGCCATAGAACGGCATTCCTTCCATAACCTTCACAGCAAACCCTTTCGTAATAGACCTTGACCTTGAAGAGTCCTGAAAGGTAGCCCATTGCAACATCCACCTCAATAGCTGTCACTTCGGAATCCTGCAAACGAAAATTTCTGCTCAAAATGGTGCCCAAGCCCTCAACTTCCAGTAAATGAGCCCAGCTATTGACATGCCATTGACCACTTGGGGGTCTCTGGGTGTTGTTGAAAAGTCATGTAACACTTGATCCACCCCCAACAATTTTGTTTTTCACTGTTCATCTCCTGTAGGGCTGCCTCCAACTTCTTCTTGCTCACGCAGGAGTGGGCCCAAACCTGCCAACGAAAAGCCAACGGAAAAATGGCTTCAGATTCGGGGGGCTCCACCTGATCTGGCGCAGGTAACGGCGCCCACTTCGCTTCCTTGGCGTGGATATTCCTGGCGCGGCGTCGTTGCGGCGGTTTGGCAACCTCCAGCACTGGGGGTCGCTCGACCGCGACCTGCAGGCGACTCAAAACTCATTTCCACAGAATTGAATTTGAAACTTCGTAATTTCCTTGCGCACGTATCTCAAGTATGTGACCAATATACATTGACCAGTTACAATTTGCATGTGCGATGTTGAACGCAGATACTGTACTACAGTACTTGTTAGCACCTTCGACAAGCTCACATGAAAGAACACCCAGCTCCACCTGCCCAGCTTGCACCCATTGACTCGGCAGGGCTGTTTGATGAAGGCCCAAAAGCCAAAGGCCTTGTCACGGTCCCACGGTCCAAATGGAGGTTTTTTGTTATGTGGAGGCTTCTGACCAAAACATAGCAGGCTTTGATGCATAGTTTTAGATAAAGCTTTGAATAGATAGATAGCTTTGAGTAGATAGATAGCTTCGAATAGATAGATAGCTAGATAGATAGCTAGATAGATAGCGGGAATGATTGATTGATTGATTGATTGATTGATTGATTGATTGATTGATTGATCGATTGATTGATTGATTGATTGATAATCATCCGATAGATACAACAAACACTTTCAGACTTTGAGAAACTTGAAGATAAAAGAAGATAGGAGGTATTTTGTCTTTTTCGTTTGACCAGGATGTAAATGGATAATCACGCAATTTTAACAGCCAGAAAGTTAGCTTTCTTGTCAATGCTTCACATCCTTCATCATTCACCAGCCATGTCATCCAAATGTTCCCCATTCGCCTGCAGCGGTGAGCGAAACCTTGCTTCTCCAATGTCCCGCTTTACGTGGCTTTGACAAAATCATTGCAGGCTGAACTGTTTGGCAGTCACAACTGACTGAATTGGCCGGGAGCTTCGAAGATGAGCAAAGCTGCACAACTTCGAAAAGCAAGAGACCTAGAGGGTGAGCAATGAGATAAAGGATCCTATGCAATATTTTGTGAAATTCTGCGTTTATCACATATTCTTAACCCATCTGTCAACCCGCTGTTTTGCATTTCCATCTCTTCTCAGGGCGCCTTTTCTTGTTTTTTTGAAACTTTGGGCCTCAAATCTTGAGCCAAGCCTGCGGGAATTCATGGAAAGCTCTTAGCCAACAAGAATTTCCTCAGGTATTACAGCTTTTTTTAAGTAAATGTGGTTCCCCATTTGGCACGGCTTATTGATTCATATCTGCAAAGCTATGCCAGTTTGCAAGTGCTGACTGATGTGATGTGAAGCGGCCTCTCAAACTTTTTCATCTGGAATTGTCCTCGCAAGCAGCCCCCACTCCTTACCTAATGTCATCTCAAATGCATCCACCATCCAGGACTGCGCCCCTAAAATGTAATTATACGTCTCTGTTGTTCACAAGTTAAAATACATCATTTCTTTGCTAAATTTTGTTCAGTGAAATATGAACAGCCAATTCAAATGGGTTACTAAAAATACAGAATTAGCGGAGACCTTAGTACTCCCTGCCCATACTGTGAATTGAGATCATCGTTGTCATATGTTGTCATGGTGATCAACATCCATCAACAACATCAGCACCATGAACACTCATCCTCCATCTATCAGCATCCAGCATCTTAAACCATTGGCATCCAGTACCTACCTTGGATTCTCGATCTTTTATGAATCATCGCGGCCACTGTGATCTCACCCTCCGGATTCCCGGTCCGTTGGATCCCATCGGCTCCGGGGCGAAGGTAGCGATGGAACAACCTCTTGTAAGGAACTCCAAGAAATTTTGTTCACTATTCTCATGAATCATCATGTTGAATCATGTAACTGTAGAACCTCTGTTGAAAACAGCTTCCCACAATACAGGACTGTGGAATCGAGCAGTTGCCCTCCGTCGCTGACTTTCAAATTTGCCTCTCTCCGGTTCTGAAACTCACCAACCTACGAATTGCTACGTTGAATTTATGGCTGCTCATTCGTGCACAGCGGCAAACGGCCGCGGCGAAGGGTGGCTGCGGAAGCAACAAGATCCTCAAGGTGAAATAGAGTCCTTCACCTAAGCGTTGATCATTGAAACTTTCAACCCTTCAATGCCTTGAAAACAATAATTCCAAACAATAAAATGGCAAGAGTGTTAATGGACTGACCAACGCTCCTTGAAACAAATTTTAAATTGTGATACATTCAGTGGATCCTTCGTTGGTATTTCTATTGTTGGACCTTGGAGTATGTCGCAGCATGCCCTTCACAAATTGGCGAATTCAAGGGGCGAACTGGACAGGGAAACCTTGGGAACACGATACCAGATCTCACGGCGCAGGTCCAAAAAGAGACCAGTCTCGAAAAGGAATGGTTGGAGAGTTGGACAAGGATTAACAGCGAATCTCTGCGTGAAAATTTGGTCCAACGTCCAACGAAGTGCATTTTCCAACCAGTATAGTACTTGTGTGCGAAAACAACTTGACGATGACACCACTTTTCGTGCTACCATGCTTCGGCTACCGCTTACTACTTCATTCAAGGTATACTTACTACCGTCCTTTTCCAAAATGCCCCTACTTCTTTCTATACAAGTGCTTCCATTGTGCATTCCTTCTACGAGTACTTATTCTCTTATCTTAAAGTTGGCCCATCAACCCAACCACTCATCCATCAAAGTGACAGTCCCAAGCCAAGGCTTTGCCACGTGGAGTTGCGTCATTACGAACTAATGGGTCCACCAAATCCGTTGGGTTGGTTTGATTGCAAGGTGGTATATATAGATCTATAATTAAATAGTGTATGGTGTATGGATGTTTATGGATCATAGTTTCAGTCTTCAGTTCATAGAAATCGTTACAAAGGGTTTCAAAGGCAAATATACCTGGTATACAACTTGGAGCTTTGGAATCTGGACCCCGCTATGAAAGGAACGGATATTAATTTGGGGGGGCATCCTTCGGATTTCAAACCAGGCCCCAAAACCACCAAATAGCAGTGAGGTGATCATTGGAGCACACATAAGATGAACAAATGACGAACAGCTGGGCTGACTTGTAGATGAAGAGAAGAGTAGTCTTATCTTGTGAGAAAAGGTAATCACAAGATAAGCACCTTGTTGATTGAATAATTTGGCTTCACAGTTCTCAACTGTGCTCATCATCAAATAATATGGAACTTCAAGAACGTCATGGTGCGCAAATCCGCCTGTGAAAGCATGGCAGGAAAAAACACGCGCTTATACACTCGAACCAGATCACCGAGTAGTTCAGAGATGTTCACCAACGAAGTTGTAAAGTGGCATGCAGGCAAATGCTGTAAACACACCGTTGCCACACATCACTACACTCCCATGGACTCTAGGTCATAAGTGCTCCCGCAATGCCTTGCAAGCCCCTCTTGCACAACGCTGGCTGGTCCGATAAATTCAGAACGAATTCAGCCGCCAAAAACGGTGACATTGGTCAGGTCAAGGTGGTTTCGCAGCTATCATCGCTGCTTTCACTGGATCTTTTCTTCCACACGCAGTCAGCACAAGACTGACAAAGCACCTCTGGCATCAGGGCGTAAGGATAGCTGTTCTTCGCATCACCTTGAAGGACAAGGGTAAGAGACTCCGACACTTGAAACCCTAAACCTCGAAGCTGGTTCCAAATCCCATCTGTCAAAAATGCTAATACTGAACCTTCACTGACCAAAATGGTCAAATCACTTCTACAAGTTCACTCACCATCCAAGTGGGACTGTGTTGCAGGTTGCTGGATGTTTTGGAATGCTATTGCATTCTTCTTTTCTCTGGATGAGGGTTATAAATCCAGAAAAGCTCTCCAGAATGCCTCCCAAAAAACGTCTCCATAATCTCCAACCTTTGACTTGATAAACCAACAGCCTACAAAAACATGATCCCTTGTGCAACCAGTACAATACAGGAAGTAGAATTTCGTTGACTGTCCACCCTTTTCTGTTTGGAAAGTCCTTGGAACGTGCTATAATTATCTATAATTTACCTTAGCTGCTGGCGCCAAGACACATTCAACACAGGTCCAGGAGCTGAGCCATTCTTGCAACGATGTGGACCAAGCGGATTTCAAGACCATGTAGGTGTCCTCGTCCAGGCATTGGTCAACCCTCAAAACTTCGATGCCGTGATGTTGATGTGAATTCACATGCATATGCCGCATATCATGACTTCTGATAGAAATGCTGTGTGGCCAAATCATGCCAAATCCTCTCACATTGATATGAATGAACATGTGTTCAACAACACCTGTACGGCTATACGATGTAAGTGTATTTATATATATATATATATCATATATACATTTAAAAAATATATATATCATATACACAAGGGACGGTGAGAGGGTATCCTGGTTTGTCCTCCCAGGTGGGAGGTTGCACAAAAAAGGCACTACGTTGTGAAAACAGCAGCTCCAGAAAATGCTACGCTGCACTGTGTGGCAAGCCTTTCAATTCTAAATCGCCCCTAATCGCAACCATCTTTTCACCAAGATGCTCGGCCACGACCCAAGAGCCTCATCCATTGGGCTGCTTGGAAACGTGGGATTTGTGTCGTGATTTTCCACAATTGGAAATTGTTTGGAGGTGGCACAGTGGCACTCAAACTTTTGCCTGCCTAATAACACGAATCTTGAAGATGCGTATATGTTTGTCTGGGTCACTTCAAGCTGCTAGGTCAAGCCATCTGCGGCAGAGTCTGATGCTAGAGACTGTCAGGATAAGCAACAGTCAACAAAGGACCCTTCACAACAGAGACTTTGGCAACTCGAAGTTTGAACTGTGAAAGTCTTCCAAAGAGACCGTGCTCTCTTTCAACCCCGTTTGAAAAATGTGTGTTTCAAACTGTGTCTTTTTCAATTTCCCGGAAAAAACAACAAAATATTTGAAACCAAAGCTGAGCGTTGACATATCTGTATCTGTGCATATATGTGTAAGTATTGTACGCACGCAAATTTCAAATAACTAAATATGTACAGTATATAAAGAGAACAGTTGCCAAACTTGTTTCCACATCATATCATGTCCCACCAGAAAACGCCCTGAACTGAAAATGCAAAAAATGGTTCCTGCTCAAGCGAAAACCAACGGTTTGACGCTCCCACTTGTGGGAGATCCCTGCATTATTTGAGTTCACTAGGGGGTAACATGGACATGCAAGACTGTCATTATATTTTTTCTGGGAGACTCCTTTTCCAAAGACCGTGAGTTTGAGGGCAAAAAAAAATCCCAGGTCAGCACATACTCAACCGGTACCCAAGTAGGAAAGATGTGATGTGGGGATAGCCAGCATCAACACACCCGCAAAAAGACCTCGAGTTCAAAATATTCAAAGGATTCCGGTCCAGCATCACTGCCATTTTGTATCCATTTTGTCGTCTGAAGCTTTCTCGGATCCAAGCATCAATCTTCCACTGGCAACGTTTTGGCACTGCGTGGCTGAAAGTCTTAGAATTGCCTCGCCTGGACTTGGCGAAAGCTGCAACAAACGCGTAGTTTCGACGGTGAATGCAGCTCCAACATATGGGAGACGACCAAGTATGCCATCTCCGACTGCTGAAAGTCAAGCTGGCCCCATGCTGCACTGCTGCACCCAATCGATGTTGCTTCTGCCTTAAGCCCCGCAAAAAGACCTCGAGTTCAAAATATTCAAAGGATTCCGGTCCAGCATCACTGCCATTTTGTATCCATTTTGTCGTCTGAAGCTTTCTCGGATCCAAACATCAATCTTCCACTGGCAACGTTTTGGCACTGCGTGGCTGAAAGTCTTAGAATTGACAACACTTTCGTCTTCGCGATCGCCATGCTTGGAGCGTCGACTCACGCTGAAATCACATCGGAAAGTGTTGCGGATGGATTTGCTTTGGAGACTGTAGCTAGCAAGCGTGCATCAGGCAAAACCATTCGAAGATTCTGGACGGTTGTGTTCAGTTCACGAGCCACACGGCTACAAACATCCACTATTCTGTCAGATTTTTGTGCTTTCAATCGTAGTACCTCCAGCCCGTCCAATCCAACACACGTGAGTATGACACCTCCATCACCCTCAAGGAGACAATCCACTTGCACCACACGGTCTTTCCCCAGCATGGCAAAGGTTGTGGAATCACAAATGTAGCGATAGCTCGGAGACGCGAAGCCAAACGGCAACCAGTCACGCCAAGACCTCAATGACGGAATGTTGCACTGCCCACCAGAATTCCAGCCGCGAGCAACGGCTTGACCATCACTTCTGAGGAGCACTGTGTGGCTATCTCCTGCAGAGACCTGGCTGTATGAAATTCCTTCATCCAAGGGTGGAATATTGTATTGCCCGACAGAATTATCGCCGCAAGCAACAGCTTCACCATCACTTCTGAGACACACTGTGTGGCTACCTCCTGCGGAAACCTGGCTGTATGACAGTCCTTCGTCCAAGGGTGGAATGCTGCATTGTCCAGCAGAATTCGAGCCGCAAGCAACAGCTTCACCATCACTTCTGAGAAACACTGTGTGTAACCTTCCTGCAGAAACCTGGCTGTATGAAAGTCCTTCATCCAAGGGTGGAATGTTGCACTGCCCATCAGAATTCCAGCCGCAGGCAACAGCTTGACCATCACTTCTGAGAAGCACTGTGTGGCTCACTCCTGCGGAAACCTGGCTGTATGACAGTCCTTCATCCAAGGGTGGAATGCTGCATTGTCGATCAGAATTCGAGCCGCAAGCAACGGCTTGACCATCAGTTCTGAGAAGCACTGTGTGGCTACCTCCTGCAGAAACCTGGCTGTATGAAAGTCCTTCATTCAAGACTGGAATGCTGCATTGTCCGACAGAATTGTCGCCACAAGCAACGGCTTCACCATCACTTCTGAGAAACACTGTGTGGCTGCCTCCTGCAGAAAGCTGGCTGTATGACAGTCCTTCATCCAAGGGTGGAATGCTGCATTGTCCTCGAAAATTCAAGCCGCGAGCAACAGCTTGACCATCACTTCTGAGAAGCACTGTGTGATTCAAGCCTGCAGATGCCATTGTGTCCTGACTGATGAAGGGTGTCTTCGCAACTCTTGGCTTGGAACTCAAGGTGCATATAACAAGTTCAGAAAATTTGCCACTCAAGCGGAAGACCCATAGAACATGTTCGTGTTGGGATCATTTTGTGACAGCTGTACTCTCGTTCCTTTTACCTTACAAATTACTAAAAAAACATATGATACTTAAGGTTGAATGCTTGGATGTTGGTTGTGCAACAACATACAGCAACAGGCTGCCGGTCCTTCATTGCTAAGGCTGTTTTTTGGACGTACTGAGCCAAGATTGAAGCCAGCCAATTGGATGGATTTGGGTGAATCTGGAATAAGATGCAACATAGGGTGTGCTTCCATTTTTAGATGTGCTTCAGCCCTGGATTCTGATTGAAGAATCATGGAATCTTATTTCATATTTCATCTTTCCACCTGCTTACCACATTCTCAAAGGATCGACTCGAGGGTTTAGCCCCAAAAACGCCTGCAGGATGCACTGTTTCCCAGCCCTCTCGCCAGGACAACCGAGTGGCAAATATCCGAGCTTCTCAAATTCCGTAACGATCTCCCGTTCCTGAGCTGCAACGAACGGAAGTTGTAGATCACAGTCTTCTATATTTCATGCGGCATTGAGGTGTGACCAAATGGTGGTCACTGCTTGTAGGTTGTTTCTTCCCTGCTCAGCCGTAGATGAAATCAGCAGTTGTTTGGAGAAACCAAGGCCAAAAATGCGGCATGGCTCGCCAAATTTGAATAATGATCATTGTGACTTGTTCAATGGGCGGGCATGGCCAAGTCATATTCCCTCGAGATCAAGCCATGAATTTTTTGTGGTCAGCTAGCAGCTATCAGAATCACTGGGCGGTCTTGTGACACATCATCCTGCCGAGGTACACAATCATAACCAGCTCGAGCATTGCAAAGGCCATTACCTCAGTATTGAGATAAGTGATAGGACTCTGACTGCTTCTTTATGCTTCTTTTCAGGCAAAGCATCAGCATTATATATAATCATTATGCTGCGAAGGTCTCTTTTTTTTTGATGCAAGATATCGAGATGGTGATTCTCCACTGAAGTATGATTGCATCACCAATGAATCTGTTGTGAACCTTTTCGCAAATCTGAACTGCCTCTTCACTGACTCGGGTGTTTACTAAGTGCCTGTTGAAGCGCTTTCAAACTGGATCACCCACGGCAATTCCTCCACTCGATCTGCGCAATACTCAGCCAAAGATCGCCTTTGTCATGCTAACGCTCTTTGCGTGTGAATGGTTCATTCGCTCAAATGAACAAATGTTGGCCTGAGTCTATAACTTTGGGTCCACTACACATCCCTTCAACTGGAAGATCCAAAAAAGAAGGAAGCAAGGCAAGGTTGTTTCAAACCCAACCAGGGCAATATATACGTATATATGTATATCTAACGCTACGTAGATAGCTCGGCTTTATACCACTGCACCGCAAATACTCAATGGGAAACGGTCTTTTGAAGGATTGTTGACCAACCTTTCCTAGAACCACTTTCTAGTGTTGCGGATTTCCTGTTTTCCATTGTTTTCCCATGGTTTGTTTGGTGCTGCTTAGCGCCATCCAAGGTGCAGAATCTCCACGTCAAAACCTTCGGCATCGATCAACAACACCTCACATCCCACGAAGCCAGTCTCTTCCACCAAACCTTTCAGCTTGCCATTGCATGCCAGGGTTGGAAGGAAACAGCTGCGTGTGTCTTGTATATTTAAGAGATTGGGTGAACAGTTGGTGGTGTATTACCCATCATATACCACCAAGTGTTTTGCTTGGCTCTTGGAAAACGATCTTGTTTGAAAACTGGTGTGGAAAAAAACCATGAGAAAGCGTCTTTGATGGCACTAAGCACAAAAAATACCTTTGGAACCCATTCCCAAAACGTCAGGGCCAGCAACGTTGCCAGGTCCATAAGGGCACCACATCCTGAACGAAGGCTGGAAAAACACGCACCATCCAGCTGTGAAAAAGGTCGCAACATGGATGGGTTGACACAGCTTCAAAAAGTGCAACACAGGCATCATCAGGAAAATGCTGACCGCACTGAGATCACTGAGATCACCCATCATCTGTCCTGGGTGATAGGCACATGCACTTTAAGCTGTTCTTCCAGTAGGTGATGTCGGTATTGCAACCAGTCCGACAGCTCCTGATCACCGGCAAAAAGTAGTTCCCAGTTGAAGCACTCATCTTCGACACCTCCCAGAAATTGGATCCAAAATGGGTTTTGCAAATGGGTAAGTTCTGGCCTCGGCCCGTAACAAGGTCACTCACATGAAGCCAGGAAACACTACAAGACACCAACCCAGCCCTCATGGATAACATTTCAATGTCCACAATCTCTCTGCATACAGTATACACACACGCCTTGGGAGTTGAGTAGCCGGAAGTACGCGGCCATCTTGTTTGGAACCACTCACAAACGGAGAACTGTCCCGGGGTTTGTATACCAAGTCGTGGGGCTTTCTTTTTTACGGAAGTCTCACCCACCATCCTTCCAAAACAGCATCAGGGTCCTCCACGCAGGACATGTTGCGCAGGTAGCTCATTTGCAACTCATATTCCTTCAGAAAGTGGAGGTGGATATGATGGCTTTACATCTTATCCAGGTACTATCAAAACCAATTTCCGGATCCCATGGTGGCAAGGTAGATCGTACAGCAATCCTTTCGGGTGGAACTCATTTTAGTGAGGTCTCATGGGATGATTCAGGTCGCAAGAAAACAGGGACGTTTCAAATCATCCTTTTGCAGCATCATAATTGCTGCAGCATCATTCATAGTTGGGGTGAAATCCAGCTTCCATAGAATCATCCTGGTTGCAGGCTCTTTACTACGAATAATGGCGCTGCTTGGTCCAACGTTATAGCGAGAGGAAAAAACTGACGTCACTTTTTTCAATTTTCTGGGTTTTCTGTTCTTACTGCGCCATCTTCATCCACAGCTTCCCTTACACCCCCAACAAGCTAACATGGAACTCCAAAAAAAGTGGACATTTTGGATCTTTTCTGCCAAGGTGACTTGTAGCTTCCAACCTTTTACATTGTCAGAAGGAACACAAAAAGAGTACAGTATTTAAAAAAGGGGTGAAACATAAGGTGAAACTGAGTGAAACTCCTCCCAGTTCCAACCTTTACCATCCCCAAAAACCCACTGCCTCGAGCTCAGCTTCGCTGAAACCTTTCAACTCCTCCGGTGGCAGTTCTTCCACTCGGTAGATGGCTGTCCGGCCCAGCTGTTGCCCTAAGGCTGCTTGGATCAACGCCACGTTGGAAGCATAACCCGCAGATTCGGCTAAATGATAGGCAGCCTCGAGGTGGCGCCAAACCTGATGAGAAGTGGAGAAAATGTGTGTTTCAAGAATTTGGGATCCTAAAATATCCTATTGAAATTGCACTGAACAACTCTTATGAGCTTTGGAGCGCTTATTTAAGACGTGGGTGCACATGCCTTGTACTCTTACCAAGCTTGATGTCTTCTTATGTTTTCCCTCTGGGAGCCGGAAGAAAAGAAAAGCGAAACTCCAATGGAGCCTAGCATTGTAAGACAGAAGGGCACCTGGCCTATTCTCCAGTGAGATCTAGGGTTCCCTTCCCCCCGGTCGCTAATTAAGAAGACGCATCCCAACAAGTTGAAGCCTGTTAGAGGAATCCTAGATGCAACATGATGTAGCAATTTGCCATGAACTTGCACAAGCACATTGCATATTTCAAGAGTCTCTGATATCTAAATCAGGGGATGACCAATGATCAATAAGATCATTCGGATCATCACATGTGTTTTACATTTCCCCACAAGCGACTGGTTCCACTGCCACACCACAAAAGTCGTGATGCGAGGAGATGGAAGATAACAACCTCATTTGGAATATTTTCGAATCGAGAGACAGGGGGGAACAACTTAAAATTGTAAAAACTACAGTGCCAATCAAGAGAGCTGTGGTGAAAAAACAACACCTAGAAAGGATTCTGAAGCTAGCCGACAAAGCGGCCAGCAATCCCCTCAAACTCGGATAGCCTGCTCAACTCGATAAAGTAAGTTACTTTGCAACTCAGTTACTTAGTCACGAGTAGCTAGTTGGTTGGCTAGTTAGCTGGCTCATGATGAGGAGCCTGAACATATCCAAACATAACTTTTTCAGATTTCAACTTGATTTTCAAAACACCCTCTCTAAACGTCCATGCACGTTTGATTCCATAGGTCCAACATCCCCAGTCCACCCAATCCAAATCAAGAGGCCACCGTAGTTCGGGAGGAGATTCGAACCAGTCATGTAGAAAGGTGCGGTTATCTCCAAGTCCCACCTGCAAAAAAAAACAAACCACGGCAAGGACGGATGTTTTTCATTTTTTTTCGCCAACGGCATCCTGCCTGTACCACATGAGCCCGGCAGCCTGAGGTGGACAAGATTTTGATTGCACAACCTGGACCAATTGATACATTTATCATTTAGATTTAAAACAGGCGAGTATTCTTTTGGAACGGTTTCTCTTTCGAGGGGATATGTCTTCTTTTGTAGCATTTCATACAGCCCAAGCAGTTCAAGGGTCCTGGGCCAACACTGTGACTTACGGTTGTCATGGTGGGAACTAGTGGATACAAGCGGAAATGAACACACGGAAATGAGCATTGTTCGGGGTGCTTTGGTGATGCATGGCTACATGGATCGTTCATTTACAAATGCCAAGGATATGAAGGCTATACAGGCTGTACGATATTTACATAACATCCCCAAACACATCAGAAGGCAAAATTCATCCACCAACCACTGCATCAATAGAATAATCATCTCACAAGGAGAAGATACTACCCGTGTTCTTGAAATATTCATTCCAGCAAATATCAGCAAATCAATGACACCGCAACCACAGGTTTCTTTGAGCCACCTGCGGGGAAATAACCATATTGCCACGCACCGCTCATGGCCACTCGGCTGCTCTCAAATACAGAGGGCGTTCAGTCTCCCAAATGACAGTCGAGAAATCAAGTGATGAGATGAGATAGCAGCTAGCACTTGATACTTGTATGATGACATGATCAATCATTGCTGAGTGCTTTTTAATCTTTTTATCCTTCTCGTTTCTGAGCATTGCTGGTCAACATGCGAAGACTGTCAACACCGTGGCTGGAGCTGCCAAACTGCGCCAACATCTCGGGAGATTTTCCTGAAAAAGTTCCCAATGGCTGGCTGCCCATTTATGGTTCACTCCAAGTAGTTCCAAGCGGAACAACACGTACTTTCAAACATTTTCAGTCAAGTCTCAAATGCAGAAATCGTTCATGAAATGGATGAACACGAACAAAAAAAGTTGGACACCATCCTCTTCACCAACCCTGAAATGTTGACCTTGATTGGATGGGCATAGTTTCGTTCCCAATACCCCAACCCCTGACTTGCCAACCTTGCACAACAACTACAAAAAGGGAAATGGAGACATCACTTTTTCAGAACTTTTTTTCGAGGTTTCAAGTTTCAAGGGAAAAATTCACTATATAAACAACCAAAACGACCAAACAACAAACCGCCTGAAGGTCTTTTTTTGTTCCAAGGTGAGATCATGGCGATGCTTCAAGGTGAAACTCCTCCAAGGCTTCTTGCAATGTCATTGCCTCAAGTGGCTCATCATGGCGCGTGACAACATGTGTAGCTTCAAATGATTGAAACAAATATTGCCCAACATATCCATCTTTGTCTATACCGAAGCAAAGAGTGCTTGAATCTATGAATGAATGAATGTTTAAGAATCCCTAAAACAATCTAAAACATATCTTTTTATAAGCAACTTGGACTTGGAAACTTGCGAACTTCAAATATTTTGAAAGCTTATATAGATTCAAGTTTGTTTCAGTATGTTTCCGTTATACCGGGCCCAGCACCAGGGGGTGTTTCAGCAAGGATGGCGTGCTGCTGGCCATATTGCGTCCGGTGCCTCGAGGTGGAAGCGGAATCCAGGACATTATGGCTATGGTTTGAAGCTTGGCTTCCCAATGTCTTTGACTGTGGAAGATCGAACCTGAAAAAATACTGCAAAAAACCAAAACACATGAGCCACATGGGTTCTTTAAGCCCAACTATCATCAACAACCCACGGTTTTCTCCAAGAACTTTGTGCCCAAATATCCTGAGACCATCCGAGACAACATCATGATGTCACTCCGGGCCTCCCAGTGGCACCGAGAAGTACTCGCGACAACGCCTGGGAAAGGAACGGCTGGCCACTTCTACAGGGGGAATCGGGATACAAGGCTACGACTGCCACAAAAAGATTTGCCTGGTGCACCCTGAAGATTGTGAAAAGAGACTTTGCAAGACTTGACGCTATTTGTTTAGGTGAATTCGTTCCTGTATGTTCCTATCCTACAGTGCTGCCCAAGTTTCCAATTCATCTCGTCGTTGCCCTGCAGAGTGAAAGGAGATGATCCATGGATATCCATTGATATCCAGAACATGCTGGGGTCAGACGGCATGTGGTGATGCTTCTTGGGCAGCACCACGCCTGTGCGCAAATTTGCCAAGAGTTGTTCCACCTGGCCAGGTGGAAATTTGGAGATTTGGACTCCCTGTGGTTTTCGTGGTTTTGGAAATTCATTGCTTTAAGTTAAGGATGCCTGACAAAACACGACATCAGAACACATCCACATGTATATGTGTATACAGATATACGTTTACATACATATATAGACAGAAGTATATATGTATATAGATATACAACAATCTTATCATAGTTCATGCATGTTGTTACCACCATAGGGTCCTTCGGCATGTTAGGTATCTGGTATCTTGTATTAGCAGGAGTCTTGTGCTCCTCCCTTGTCGCCCGCGTTTTCAACGCTGCCTGTGAGTACATGTTCATGTTGCATCCAGACCGTAATCAAAATAGCTGCAGTACTTTTCTTGAAGAACCGGGTATATGTTGCTTCCATGCAAAATATCATGCAGGGAACCTTGTATGAACCTTGTGTAAAGTGACATGTTTGACGAAAGTCTGCAAACATCTTCACGGCCATTTGGACACCTGCAAACTGCGCCCAACTTTCAGCAAAACTTGCTTTGGTGTTTGGTAGTCTACGTCCCAAGTTGTATGCGTAAAACCATGGGACGAGTAGTGACTAAGAAGGTGATCCTGCATAACTATGCATAACTTATGTAACCAACCTCCAACATAGAAATGAACGCAAGAAATAATCCAAGGTCCCCCCCCCAAAACTGGATGATTTTCTCCAGAAATCTGTTGGGTCCAACGGTTAGTCCACCGTCTGGCTCCCATCCTCAACTCCCACCTGGACTTCTTGGGTGAGAACGCTTCCTGCAGCAACACGTGAATGGTTTTGGGCCCAAGTTTGGAAAACCTTACAAGACCTGGAACTGAAGCTTCAGCTGATGAGTCCTGCAGTCTTACAAAGAAACATCACAAAAGGGTGGTTGCAACAAAATGACTTGAGATCCCAGAAGGCATCTTCAATTCTTGGAGCTGCTATGGGTTGTCTTTCATTTGAAGGGCTCATCCGTGGTAGCCCTGTGATCCCTTATCCGATATCCCTTTCCAATACGACCTCGGCCTCTTGGAAATGCCTCTCACGCTCTGCCTGTCCACACATCCATGACAGCAACCAGAAACTGTGCATGCATCAATAAAACATTTTGTATTGAAAAACACACAGGCTCAAAGTCATGTTCTATGATCTTCCATCACATGATTCCTCCCATCTGTTCATTCTCAGCTTCCCTACCCAACCACGCCAGTACCTTAGCACATGTGCAGCCTGATGCAAGGAAAATGAGCTTCCAAATGAGTCCCTAACACGTTGCCTAAAAATTGTATTAAAAGATGTATTAAACCTTCCGCCTAATGTAACGTTGCCTAACACTCGATGTAACCTTCCAACTTCGCGTCCTGACATATCCCCAAAACTTGTGCCCGGGGCACGTGGTCGCTTCCGTGGCCGGCATGTTGGCCAAAGCTTGGAATAAGGTCCGGCGGTCCTCGGTGCCGGGCCACACAACTCCATGGAGCTTCATGGTTTCCAAGTTGGATTGTGGATGTTTCGGGTTGGCTCAGATTGCTTTTAGTGTTTTTCTTTGGGGGGGACTTGGCCGAAATGGAAGATCAAGAATTGAAACATCCTGAATTACATCAGAGATTCTGGAGGCCGAAGGAACTCTCCAAATTGCTTTCCTTCCAACCGCTGGTTAGATACGCAGTGACTGTCCTAGCGGAAATTCAATCTGTTCCGAATGTTCCCCTTCAGTTGTAAGGGATGGGCATCACCATCATCACCATACGAACATGTTTCATCCAATGCTCTCAATCCGCAGCACTTGGTGATTTTTTTTGCCTTCCATTGCCTAAGAGTATCAATTCTTGGAACTTTCGAAAAAAGGCTTGGCTGCCAGACTTTCTGCTGTGTATACTGTAACGTTTTGTGGGCATTGAACCTTGGATCTTCCCAGGATTTTTGGGCCACCGTGGCTTGGAAGTTGAGATCCCTGACAGCTCCCGGAGCCGGCTGGCCATGTGGATGTGTCCTTGGTGATGCAATGAGTCAGCACATGCGGAGTATGTCCGAGAGGGGCCTAGAATTGATGGAGAGTTTCTGTTGGATGGAAACAACAATGCAAAGGGATGTGCACTTTTCACTTTTCTTTTCACAATGATATTAAGATCTTTGAAGGCACATGCTTAAACCCTTACCAGTAGAACTTAGAAGGCAATAATTGCCATTATTTCTTGGCAAAAACCATCCCGCTCCCTTGAAGTTCAAGCCCTAAGGTCCAGACCAAAACATTCCGGTTGATCATCGTTGATCTTACACTCTTGGGGATTTTGCTAAGATGATCGCAACCCATTGTTAACCGCCAAAGGCAACAGCACATTTTCTGCGTTGCATCTGAGTCCCCCAACTTCACGCGTAGTTGCAGTGGCAAGGTTGGTGAGCTCAAACTGGACCAGTCCTGTTCGAGCGCAACGAACCTATTCAGACAAGTTGAAGCCTAAGGACCCATCAAGCTAACAATTTCTAACATGATCTTGAAACTAAAAACAGAAAAATATGGTGTATATCAGAGTATATCATGTTTGATGAAATGCTGGTTGTCATGCGTCCCGATACGAAATTATCCAATAGAAATATCTGCGAAACTCGCAAACCTCATCCCCAATTTCGGAATTCCTTGACTTTACGCCAATAGGAGGGCAACCTGAAATTGGCCACGCAGGGCTCAAACAAAGACTGCTGAGTGACTGATGCTTTCCAGAAGCTTTGAAGATCTTTGAAGTGCATACTGTGCACTGCACTTCTGATCTTGAGCCTAATCATCATTCTTCTCACACTGTTCGATATCTGGGACAACTAATTGTCTGTTTTTAAGAATGCTCCCCACACGCAACGAATCACTTGTGCCAAATATTTGCCGTGAGTTCTTAACCTTCGAGAACATGAGAAAAAATAAGAGAGAAAATAACGCTTTGTTTGGCCTTCCTGGCAGACAGGTCTCTGATTCAAATCGTGCCAGGCACACTGATAGTCCTTAACACCGCCGATGCTGTATGCTCCCACATGGTCGAACCTCACTTTGGAGCTGTTTTGCAGCTTCAAACGACTTAAATCATCATCATCATCATCAGCAGCCGCAGCAGCCGCCGCAGCCGCAGCCGCCGCAGCAGTAGCCGCAGCAGCTGCAGCCGCAGCCGCAGCAGCCGCACCGGCCTCCGCCTCAGCCTCAGCCTCGGTCTCGGCCTCGCCCTTGGCCTCCGCCTCGGCCTCGGCCTCCGCCTCAGCCTCCGCCTCAGCCTCGGCCTCGACCTCAGCCTCGGCCTCGGCCTCGGCCTCAGCCTCCTCTTCCTCCTCCTCCTCCGCTTCCTCCTCCTCCTCCTGTCGTTGTCGTCTTCGTCGTTGTCGTCCTTCTCACCTTCCTAAAGCACTGACTGACTATCATATCCCACAACGACTGACAACTTTCATTCCATTTTGTCGTTTTCGTGATCTTCCACTTGATCTGAGGTAGTCACAAGGTTCGGCGCATCTCGCCTGGCTTTCCAGGCTCGTCATACCACCTCGTTGACGCAACATCACCACTGGATATCCTATCCTGAAATATTTTCAGGAAGTCCTCTGCCAACCTGTGTCTCTGAGCAATCCATCCATCCAGTTTCCTACAAAGTCCCGGACGTCATCTGCCGATCCCCCATGGCCTTAGGTGTGCAACGGTGCCATGACTTCATTTGACTTCAAACATGATGAAATCGAATTCTCCAAGTCAAGTACTGAAGGCCAATGAGAGTATGAGACAACACCTTGCTGAGCTAAGCCATTGATTGCCTATCTAAATCAAATCTCAAGATCCGCTATGAACCCGTTCCAGTTGTGGCCCCCGACGTATCTCTCGCGCATTCGAGGAATGCCTTCGCCTCGTTGATGCATGGGAATCAGTGCTGGGCGTCCCCAAGTTGCCACATCCCACCACGCGCCTTCCTTGCGCTTTGGTTTGTCAAAGTATTCGCGCACTCCACTTTGGACCTGTCATAGGCGATAGATACTGTAGAAATGGATGATGTCGCACATCCTCAAAGAGGTACTAATATTGGTGTTTGGATTCACTTCCTGTTTTTTCTGGCTGGCTATACCCCTATACATATTAATACAAATAGTATCAAATAGTATTCATTATCCAACTGCCCTATATACCTGTCATGCTCTGACATCGTCTCCCAGGGACCTTTTGTAGAGTCTCGAGCCTCATTATTCATCCGCGACACCATGATGTGATGCGCCTGGCCACTATCGGCACCGCATTGGGCCCCAGCTTGTCTGAACCAGAATTCATCGAACAAATCCTGAAAAAACATCAATGTTTCAGGGACAGGTTTACCGTGGCTTTTTCCTCACATATATTTTATAGATATTGATATCCTGAAATGACATGAAATCACCTGTTTTCCATGGAGTCCTAAAGGAAAGTTTGAAGATGGTTGAAATACGCCTTCAGAAAAAGGTCCAACAATCCCGATTTTTCCCACATGCCGCCACTCCACTCGGACCCCCACCTCATCCCACGGTGGTCGTCCCAAGGTTCGTTCATCATATCTCGGCTTCGCAGATCGGCCGAAGCTGGATTTCAAGTGGTGAATGGTCGATTGATGGCAGTTACGGAGTGATTTTCATTGATTTCCTTTCTACCCCTACCATCCCTACCTTTCCTGAAACCAACCAACGTCCAAGGACTCCAACTCTGCCAAAGATGGCTTGTCTTTGGACGTTTTTTCCTTCTCTCCGTCAGTTCCAGCCTTGGGCAATTATGCTAAAGATGAAAAAGCACCATCCGGGAAAAGAAAACGATACATTGACAAGGAAAAGTTTTAACTCCATCCATTTCGACAGCTCAATGTGTCTTCCATTTCTTGAACATGAACTTTGGGCAAGCCGTTGTTCTGAAGCTATTCAAAAGAGACATTTTCAATGAATCCTTGGATGCTTACTTTGGATTTGGGCTTGGAGGTTGTAAAAAGGGTAGTCAAATAAATCACATATACATCCGTGTGTGTGTAGAAATGTGCTGCATATGACTCCAACAGGCGCGCGGAAAAAGGACAAGGTTTTACAAGGTTTCACAGTATTTGGGATGATTTCCTGCATCCAATACACTCCAACCACTCTTCAATTCCATGACACCCTGAACTGACCTGTCTGCAACTCTGAGTCGCCAACGGCCGCATTGAGTTTGGCCTACCAAGATCCAAGGGAAAGATACCACGAACACATAAGAGAAGCCGCCGAATTTTTTCCCTACGCAACTTTTTCATCACAGAACTTGATGGAGGTCAAGAACCCCAACTTCACTCAGTCGAGCCACCGGACCCCAACCCTGCTGCACAGTTCATGCAACAATGGAAGCTGTGAGGTCAACAATCTTCGAAAACAGCAACCTGCTTCAATCAATAAAGGAAATCTATCACAACTTCATGGATGATGGCAATCTTAAAAAACATCAAGTGTCAACTTTCCCAAAACAAACATCGAAGCCTTTCTCCATCATGCACCCTGCCATGCTCAGTCACCTGTTGCGCTTTTTGCTGCCGGCTCAAAGGAAGCCATAACCTCAGCAAGAAATTGTGCTTCACAATTGTTGAATAAAGGAAGGCGCTCCAAGCACAGTTCATCTCTCACAGTTCTGGCTGGTAAAAGAAACGAAGAAGTGTTTCAACTCCCAACCGCCTTTTGAACCCAGATGCTGTGGTGGTCCTTTGGACTTCTCTTCTTTTGGTGTTGGTTCATTGGCTGAAGACCTCGGCACCAACATCAGGTAGGATGCCTTGCATAGCTTCGATCCTGGCTGTCACCGTTGTCACCCTTTTGAAGCTACTCAAGTTCCCCGGCTCAAAGTACGAGTAGGGTTGCTTCATCGTGCGAACCTGACGATGAAGCAACAACCCAAGAATGACATGGAATGACCTTCAAGAAAACAGCGATGGTCACAGCCATGCAAAACATCCAGCTATGTATAGTGGAAGGTAAGAACAAGCTGCTTGTTTGAGGAAATGTCATATTGAAGTCAAACATCGGAAGGGAGGCTCCAAACGTTCCAATATCTCCCTATGCCCGCACCCATTCCGTGGTATCTCGGGGCGGCAGTGCTTTGCGCAGCTGCACGGGTCCGGTGTGAATTCGAGCCTGGGAGGTAGCGGTTACTTTGTGGGGGGCGCCCTCGAGAAAATGCAAAACCTCCAAGTGCCAAAATTGATCTCTACAAAAGTGGAATGTCAACCAAATAGCTGCCACCAAGATACCGAAGAAAAAACATACGATGTATATATATATATATATATATTAAATATATGAGATATATATGAGACATATATTAGTCTAACATTCACCATGGCATGATGGCCACAATTTTTTAGAAGCCACCCCTGGTGATGATGTTCAGGAGCTACTCCCAGGAGCTGGAATTTCACCAACTGTGGGGACATCAGGACATCCAATGTGCAACGCACACATCTGGTGATAAAATTACTGGTAAATACAGCAAATACTTCCCATAGGCATTTCACATGTTTAAAAGTTTGCTTCTCCTGCACTGCCGGCACTGCGGCTGCTGCGGCCGCACCACATTGCAACCCAATCTGTCCGAGCTAAAAGTTTGCTTCTGAGCTCCCCGAACGCCTCGCGCCTTGGCCGACATCTTGCCGTACCTTTAGGGATGAATCCCAACAGCCCCTGAAAAGGCAAACAGGAAACCCTCAGGGATCATTCCATGTTGGATCACCAGGGTTACTTCTGAAACTACCCAAGGATGAAATTATAAACAAAGCCTCAGGTGAGTGTTTCCAATAATAACTTGATCAAAATGTGACAGTGTGAATTGAGTCATTGGAAGATGGATGGTCTATTTGCAGTTTCATTTTTCAACCATACTCCACCAACATCATTAAGCTGGAGCGCCATGGTGAGGAGAGTCTTGAATCCAAGAACTCAATTTATATAATTAGTAAGGAAGGACTTGACTAGGGTTTTTGACTGCTTGGTTTGCTGGGAAGACTTCGGCATGTTTGAAATTGCCAATGACCACTCGACTATTATCGTAGACTTCGTCTTTTCAGAATCCCCAATGCTTTTTGATGAGAAAGACACGCAAAGAAAGTGCTTGGGAAAGCTGCAGAATTGAAAAGCGAAGTCGAAGACAATTGGCTTGATAGACTCTGATAGACTTTAACCTTCAGCCTTGATTGTTTCCAGCTCAGTATTGCGACTTCATGCAGGGCTCATGACCCTGAGGTTTGGAATTTTTGGTGTAAAAACACAACGCGACGCCCCATGTTTGAAATACCGGGCCCCAATTTGGAGGCGAGAGACGTGTCGCGGACTTCCACGATCTTTGCTGCCAGCAGAGGTTTGGCATCTCAGGGCGAATGGGCTGGGATAGGAAAGCGAGTGAATTCTAGATGGATGAATGACACATGAAAACAAAAGTCAGGTAAGCGAGGAGAGCGTTTATCTAGTGCCCACCTAGGGCATAATAAGATACAGAGTAGGATATGAATGGAAGACCATAAAAACAGTAGAGGATTCTATAGATTGAAGACATCATGTTAGATTTAGATTGAGAGCTACTTCATTACAAAACTACACAGGCAAACTCAAAGAAACGCACACTAGACTAGTCACCAGCTACATATATATTATATATATATATACACACAAACTTCCCCGTTCCGATAAAATCGTGGCCCCATGGTTAGGACATCCTTTTCCCTGGCCCAGTGTCTTGAAAGCCTGGAAGCGTCCACGTTTAACAACATGTTTCCCCGTGTCCCAGATCTAAGAGGCCAACTCGCCGCTGCGGCCTCACAAATTCCAGTGGGAAGGGGACGACGGTTCATGATGCCTCCCTTGTTCGAATTGCAATTTAGTATAAATATGTCTGATATGGTATCTAATATCTAAACTGTAAACTATTGATTCAAATTAAAAAAACATAAGTGGTACGGATCTTTCGATGGTTTGGGAATTCAGAGGCGTCTGACATTCAAACAGTCTGGGTGAATTTTATCCTGACATCAAGTGGGTTAGCAAGGGAATTTTCCCCCAAAATGACGTTGTTTCAGCTTTCAGCTTGGTAAAGATATCAACATTCACTGTCCCAGTGCATACTTTTGGGCAATGCGCAGTAATTAGTTGAATTGCAATTCAATATCTCCGGTGATTCTAAAACCAAATCATCAAAAGGTCTAAGTGAGCCATGTTTACTGGGTCCCAGCGAGCCTTCTACCGTTAAAGTTATAGAAAAAAAACAACGTAAAAATTGTAACAATAAAAAACATATGTATATATATATATATTGCTGAATTTACAGATCGAGAGAGAGATTCAGATCATTGCATGCCCACCCAATCCCATCAGTTCCCTGACCCCGCTCCTTAGCTTTGGGCGACCTGCCAATTTGGCAGTAGACATGTCTGGAGAAAAATGTCGTGGTGCAAGTCAAATACCAATGGGTGGAACCATAAGGCCCTGTAATGCCAAAGGGCCATACAGGAACAAATACACCATCAGTTTCTGGACAGAGGCTACGGCTCAAACCTATTGAAGCATCTTGAGCTCTCAACGGTAC
>DF240882.1:0-93969 GCA_000507305.1 Breviolum minutum Mf 1.05b.01
ACTTGGGAACGCCAAAACGAGCATTTCGTGCGAGACTTCCTCCACTTTTCATACTTTGAAAGACAGGATGGTGTCGCAGTGCGAATGCACCGCCCAATGGCAGTGAATTAACGAGTTGGCGACGACGAGGCGACGACGACACGACGACGAGGCGACGACGACACGACGACGAGGCAGCAAAACAAAGCGAACACAGGTCCAACCCCAGACCCCAACTATAAACGGGAACCCTTCGCTACGCATTCGGGAAAAAAAGCAAGGTCAATCCATCGGATGCTCAAGGAACCGTTCGGGTTCACCAGTTCGGTTGGGTTGGTAGATCCCATTGAAGTTAATCTGTTAAAAAAAGGGCCCCTAGTTGTTGCTTGGGGATTTGTTGGGGATGAAATCCTACACAATTTTTCATGGGGATGCTTAAAATATACCATAGGATCCCCAATTTAAAACAACCAGTATTTCATGGAAAGTTTGTAAGGCCGTTTTTTTGGCACCGTGGCTGCATATGAAAGCTTGGTTTTGAAAAAATCCTTGGGATTCCCTGGGAAAAACTCCAAACAAAACCATCTTTGGTGTCAATACTATTGTCATCACACTGAGAAAAAAAGGTATATAACAACCTTCTTTTGGACATCACAAAGTCAGGATGAGTTGGCCTTGAATTCAACAAGCCACATTTTTTTTCAGCAAGCAAAAAAACCCTGAAGCCAATGAAAGGTTTTTTCCTCAAGGTTTGGCTCCTTCCAAAAAGTGCACAAACTTGCGGGTTTTCATGGTGTCCTTTCCATGGCTTTTACCTGGCATTACCGGCCTTGGAAAATGTGGGACCCTGGGGAAACCTGGAAACCTCCAGCTTTCAGGTTCCACTTCAAGTCAAGGGGTCCCATCAAGGGCACCATGGGTTCGTCGACATCGCTCAGGAATTGCCGAATGTTTGCGTGGCTTAGCGCTGACCCAACTCATGCGGGATCGCTTTGGTATCTGGGCCGGACTTCCGAAACGACCTGCAGGTAACGATGGTGGATATACTTGGAGGATCATCCCAGTTAGTAAGTGGTTAGTAACCCCTATTTATAAGTGATTTAGGCTATTTGGAAGGGGAACAACCCTACTTAGGGGACTTACTAACCATGGTTATTATCCACTTCTAACTGGGATGATCCTCCAAGTAGCTGGGTGGGTTTACCAATCCTCTGAATGATCCTCCAAAAGGCGGGAATTTTTACAAAATTTCACAGCTATGTTTTGTTACTTTTGGGGAAACACCCCAAAATTTTGAATGAAAACCAACCCCTATATGCTAAAAGTAGATGAGTCTGAAGGGACTCTGAGTGGCCTTTGCTGGTTCTGGTGTGGGACCGTGGGACTTATATAATTACTATATTGATATGCATATTATAGAGATTCTTTTCCAATACATCCGCATTTTCTTTTAAGACCAACTAAATAATCCAATACCCTTTTTCGCGCCAAGGGACTGTTGGTCTACGGATCTTCAACCTCTTACAAGAGAAAGATCCCCCGCAGGAGATGTCTTTTGGAGGGATTTTTCAGGTCAGATGGATGAAGTCAAGGAGTCCGGATGAAGAACTTGTAACGGTTGTTTCAGATGTGTTTTTGTTGCCAACCAAGAATGCCAGTGATGATAGGTATAGATATAGATGGTATTGAAATGAAGGGAAAATGATCGATTTTGACATCAATGTTGATATTATTATTTTTGATGATGATGCTGATGATGACGATGATGACGATGATGATGATGATGATGATGATGATGATGATGATGATGATGATGATGATGTATTGCCATGTATTTCCGCGTCTCGGAAAGATGTATCATTTTCGATCCAAAAAAAACGTCACGGAGATTTCTGGAACCAAAATGAGCTGCCGATTTGGTCAATTGAATGTGGTTTCAATGGTTTCAAGTGGAGCTATGTCTGGTTTCATGAGATATCCACAGATTTTCACAGATTTTTATCAAAAATCAGTGGGAATGTCCTTTTTTTGGTTACTGTAATCCAAAAACCAGATATTGATCATATGTTTGGTTTCATATGTTTCAATAATATCACATTTCAGTTGCTTTTTGGTTAACAAGTTCAGTTTTTTTTAGTGTCCTGCAAAAACCGTGAACATTTGTTCCTGGCCATCTGGTTCTCTTCGCCCCCAGAAACTCGAAGAAAATCACATCTTCAAAGAGTGCATGATCGATTTGTCACTTGGCTCACCAACCTTGAGTGGTTTTGGTCAAAGGAGTGAAGCACTGTGTTGTTTTTTGTGTTTGTTTCTGAGTGCCATCTGGGAACTCACACCCACCCATATGTATATACCGTATATATATATATATGTATAGATATCATTCGTATATATGTATATATATACACATTCATATATAATTACACATCAATTCCTTTCTGTGAAAGTTGAGATGGCTTGAGGCAAGAGGGCCGTGAGATTTTGCAATCAATGGTGAAACAATCAGTCTTACAACTGCAACAAGTCCCTCGAAGCAGTGATGGTGCAGTGGCCAACTCTGTTTGGTTGTACTATGTAGACGCACGGCAACAAAAGAGGGGGTGAGATTGAAAAGGGAGAAATGGGCAGCAAAAGTTGCAAGATGAGGTGGATGTCTCATGATGACTTTTTTTGGTGGTACAGCTGGATATGTTGAGTTCCATTTGAACTCAACATATTACAAGGATAGGAAGACATGTAATAGTATAGTTCGGTACTTTTTAGGCTCAAAAACACCCAAAGATGTAGAAATAGAAATGTTTTTTTTCAAGGCGAAGATCAACCATTTTTGAGTTGAACCTCAGCCAAGATATTGCAAAAAGGAACGTGATCCTTTTAAGATGGGAGCTAATCCTATGTTACGTATCTACAATAGACTAGTATAGGATTTTAATGTAGATATGTTTGTAAGATTTGGTGATACAACAGTTGCACCATTTGTGGAAGCTGGTAGAAGGGGATGTCCCATTGCTGGGCTGCATCCTTTTGAAACTGTTCTGAACTGGATGAAGAATCAAAGAACACATAGACTTGCAGAGCAGCATGATCCCATACTGTATAATACCCAGCAGTTTTAAAGCCTAGAAACGTAAGGCACACACGCACACACACACACACACACACACACACACACACACACACACACACACACACACACACACACGAGCATATACTCACCTATACTTCGACATATACATATGAACAATATGCTCAAGATTCTGAGGTAGCGACCAAAAAAACACCCAGAATAAATCTCCATTTTTCGGGGATTATTGATTGTTCCGTGCTTTTTTTTTGGGGGTTTTCGTTTGGTATTTCTCTATGGAAATCCATGGCAGGATTTTAACCCCCAGGACATGCGCCGTGTCTTGGCCACCACGCAAGAGTTGACCTTGAATGCCATCCTCAATCTCCGCGTGCGCTTTCGTACAGAAACTCGCTCGAAGGAAGCAAGTGATGGACGGAGGGGGTCGGGGGGGTTTGGAATGGTTGTTACACCCCGGAAAATTCATAGTTTGCCCTGAAAATGCGCGGGGCCCCAAAAGGAAAGTAATCTGGCAAGCATCATTTTTCAGGGGTTATGTTAAACTTCGGAGGGGGTATTGCCGCACTTATTATTGTCGCAGTTGGGATAGTTAGATAGTTCGGAGTGGAAAATTAGCCGTTGGCAAATGGTGAAAATGGTCGTTCTTTTTTGGCCATCCGGCACTTGAGGGATATTTCAAGAGTGGAAAGTTGACAACATGTATGTGCATAATTTTTTTGGGGCTAGTGCTCACATCATCTTATTGATGTCGAACATATCTCATGTTTTATTGAAATGTCTGGTGAGTTTCAGTCATTTGCAGCCAACAATCCACAGGTATCTATTTGTATATGAATGATCACGTGCATTGCATATGCGTATACATATATTTATCGGTCTCTTTCCAGCAGGCATCTTCCATGATCACTGAGGAAAATCTTCGCATCATGCCATTGGAGTCTCTTGGCGTCAGGGTGACCTTGTTACCAAAAGGATGTGATTTCAGCTTAGTGAAGCCTATACACAACCCCTACGAGTTGCATTTTACATGGGCTTTTGAAAGTGTTTGACATGTTTAATGTTTCTTCTTTTTTTTTGGGGGGTAGATTTATTTTCAAAGCCATTTTGAACGGGGGGGTACAATGTATGCGTATATTATATATATATATATAAATAAATAAATAGTGGAATTGTTTTGCATGCAGCTTCTCCACGGAAACGCAGGTGATATTGCGGTCAGTTGCAGGTGATGATTTTTGTGAGTATTACTCAACTCCAACCTGGAGTTGTTTTTTGTGTAATTTCACACGCACATCTGTGTTGGTAATATCCTAGTTCGAATCATTGAACTGTTGAATATCTAAGTCTGGTACTATATCAGTGGATGCCTCTGTAGTTTTTTTTCTCCATGTTTTTTGAATTGTGAATATATCGTATCCTACATTGATTTATAGCATTTCTGCATTTCTGAAGTGAAACACATCAGAATTTTGCTTCCGCTCTATTTGAACTGGCACTTCTAAACCAATTTCGTTCATGTTGCTGACCGGGTCCGGGGTGTGATTTGGGATTCTGAAATCCTCAGGACCCGGGCCAATAGTTTGACGGCCAAAGAACGCCAACAGCTGCGAGATGGTCGCAGGGTGGAGGAGAAGCCGGGAAGCTGATAAGTTTACCCTCCCAAAGTTTAAGATGGTTCACTATATGGTGGTTTCAAATATTTTTTATTTTCACCCCGATCCCTGGGGAAACAATCCAATTTGACTAATGTTTTTCAGATGGGTTGAAACCACCAACTATATAGTTCACCTGAAAATGGCACCAAATTTGGAATAGGAGATTCCGAACTTGGAAACCATAATTTTTGGATGTGAAAAACTTGGGGAATGTTTTTCGAGTAAAGCCAATGCATGCAGTGTTTTGTTTTTGGCATAGGTTCTGGAAGTTCTTAGATGGTTCACAGAGTCACAACCATCATGTAGTCCTTCAGATGGGACATATTGTCACGTAGGGTAGAAATCCATGCAATGTATCTTGTAGTGCATCCCGGTTCTTTCAAATACAGAATCGTCTTTTTACAAAAATCTGCTGGGCCACTTCGACATGAACCTTGTTATTTTTCAAGTAGCATCCTTTTTTTGGAACCTACACCGACACCCCCCGAAATTTAACATAGCCCCTGAAAAATGATGGTTGCAAGATGAGTTTCCTTTTGAGATTGCCTATGTTTAGGGGCTATGTTAAATTTCGGGGGTGTAATTTGGTTCCGAGATTTCCCAAAAAACCGTAAAACTTTCAAAGTTTCCCCCCTTCCCTTTTCGTAGGATCTGCTGGAACGTGGCTTCCTGGTGTTGGATGCAGTGCTTCTGGTGACACAATGGAAGCGTTAAGCGTTAAAAGAGGCCGGCCAGGGGCCGTGACCATCCGAAATGCTCGGTAAACCCGAAAAAACAGCTGGAAAAATGGCGGAAAACACCTTTTTTTTTAAAGTGAAAATGCTGCAAACTGGTCTTTATGACCTATTTTTTAAGAGTTTTCTTCCCAAAAGAAAAACCGTGAACTTTTGTGAAAAATCCCTCAAACACCCTGAAAAAAACTTCCACCAAAAAAAACACTCCATAGTGCAAGTGAAAGCATCTGTTGATCATGTTGATCCCAATCGACTCCGATCTTTCTAGGAGCTCATCTGCTGAAGTCACCCTCTCTTGGGTTGGCTATGAAGCTGCTGGTTTTCGCGACTCAGGACGAAAACCACATCAGATGAGAAAGAAAATAGCTGATATATTTTAGTTTATAGTTGATATATATAATAGATACATATTTACACCTACATGTACACAACTGTGTATAGATTCATATGATTCATACATGTATATGAATTGTACATGTCAGTGCATAATTATATACATGTGCGTCTAAACATGTACATGTATTTGTTCCTTTTGGCATGCATGAAACCACAAAACTGGGAAACACAGTTGTTCATTCTTAACATACGGAACTCCTGCAGGATCTCTATGAATAAGATGTAGTTTCGGACATTAATTTTACCAGCTTGGGGAAGTCCAAGGTGGTCGCAAGTGCGCGTTTTGCAAAAATTGAATCAAACTCGAAAAATTTATGCCTCTTCAACTGCAAGTGCGCTTATTGTGTGAGAAGATCGGTATCGAGTGGCGAAAATGCGAAAATGTGGAGATCTGCATGTCTGCAAAGTCCAAAAAGCCAAAAAATCATCCCTGGCAGCTTTGGGCTGGCAGCTTCCAAGTTGTGATGGTTGATGGTTACTGAGGTTACGGGGGTAGGGTCATCTGTGGGATTGAACTTTACTCATTTCATTGGTAATTTAATTCATCAGCAGTATCACATTGCCAAATGTCAAGAAGGAAGAAAGATTTCGACAACGACTCTATTGGATCGAAGTGTTGAACAGATTTTTTGAGAACGCATGGATCAGACATGTAGTTTTTGGAAGGATGACGTCGTGAAAGGATAGGTAAGATCAATCTAGAATTAGTTCTGATTTGATCAGTTTTTCTGAGGTTGTTTCAACACACCTTTGGAACACACCCCTAAACCTTTACCAACAGGCCATAAAGGGATTCCTTTCATAGTCAGGTAGGCGGATTGCCTGGGGTGTGCTCTACGGGTGTGTTGTAATTTTCTTGGAGTTTTAAAACAATTCTTTTCGGCATGTTTCCAAACTTGAATCATATTCTAACCGTTGACAAAAGATAGGAACCATGTTTTTGGTTCGAAAAAAAATCCAATGTATCATGGTTTCTGGACTTTTCTTGGATCCAAGACAAGATGGTACCGGCAAAAAACCCTTGTCAAAGGTGAGTTGTGGCAATGGAACCATCCACCAGCTTGATGTTATCTTTCATTAGAAGATATTATGAATTATGCAAAGGTAGACAGATATTCTTACTCATCCGACTACTGTTACCCTCCAGGGAACTAGCATATCCCCTCCCAAGGCACTTCTGAAGTTTGTTTTCCTTTTACCAAAGCTGGGATATGTTAGTTTCCACGAGGGTATACCATGAGCACGAAGGATTGTTTCTGTCACAAAAAGGTATCAGGTCAATGATACAATGACATCAGCGTTTCTCCTTCGGCCCGAATGGCCCGAATGAGATTTGCTGATGGTATACACATCCAGTGGCATTATGAACAGTTGGTTACGCATACGAAATGTGGGAACGAGAGACATATATAAACATATGATCTATACGTAACTTCAAACTTTCGACAGGTTCCAAGATGTTGAGACATAATTCCAAGATTGTGCTCATAATAGAATGACTAGTTGGTAGTTTCATCTATTTTTTATTTTCACCCTTAGCTGGGGAGATGATCCAATTTGACAAGCCCACCAACTGCCCCGCATCTCAAGGCACTCGCATCTCAAGGTATAGAAGTGGTATACCTGGCTGTTTTCAGGGGTCAAGGGTGGGGTGGTGATAACGGTGATCTCATACGCTTTGGAATGCCAGTTTCAACAATTAAGAAGTTTAAGCTGTAAGAAAACATGCTTTGATACTCAGTGGTATCCTGGATGAAGGGGATCTAATATTATTGCGTATCAGATACTTGCTGCTGTTTCATGAGTCTTACTTTATCCATTTCACCCAATGCTCAATTGGTGGTTGGGTTCTGGTGTTTGTTTAGTTGAGGAGTTCATGATCCCTCTCAAATTTTGTCATAAGTCATAAGTTTGAAAATGTAGATCTTGATATCCAACATTGTATCTCTTGAGCTCAAAGAAACATGTGTAAAGATCTTGAAGTATGGTAATTAGTCCATGTACACCCCCGAAGTTTAACATAGCCCCTGAAAATCCCTGAAAGATGATGGTTAGAAGACTACTTTCCTTTTGGGATGGTAATTTTTCAGGGGCTATGTTAAACTTCCAGGGGGTAATCAGTATATAATATGTATGTAGTTTTGGAAAGAGGGGTTACTTCGGATTGATGTCGTAGCTTTGCAATAGGAGTCCAGGATGTCAACAAAAATACCGGGATGTTTTTGAAGGGAGGAGGACATGCTGAAAATGTGAAATATGGACAATCCATCTGGATGTTTCCGAAAGTAGTGGTACCCCCAAATCATCCATTTTAATAGGGTTTTCCATTATATTCCATCGATTTTGGGGTACCCCTATTTTTGGAAACACCCATCTAGTTTACTTTCCCACTTCCAATACACTATTTTTCATTGATGATTTTTTGTATTTGTGATAATGTATGCTGTAAACAATTCCAAAGATGTTTTTTTGTGCAAATTTAGCGAACCCAGCCGCGGTCACCCAAATATCCATTCAGCACCGGGGACCCAAACCACCGCGGTCACATGATATGGGGCCCACCCCCCCATCCCAAATGAAAGGTACAACAAAGGGAAGGGCAATCGCCTTGTTCCAACGAAAATCATCGAAAATCATCGAAAATCATCAGATAGCATCAGACAAAGATTGGTGAGTTATTCTAATTTGACCAGATATAACTGATGAAACTGAACTCACAACTGATTCCGTCACCATGAGTTGGACGGGGACCACCACTACTCTTGGTGATCCCCTATTTCTTTTGCTAAACTTGTTAGCCAGCGGGTTGGGGGCCCCCCATGTACTCTGATTGCATCCCGGCAGGCCATTAAGGGCTTCTTCTTAGAGCTGAAAGAGAAGGCTTTTTTCACATCGAGGGGGTAAGGTTTTGAAACTCAAAAAAAAGCAACAAACTTTAAAAATTTCTATGGCGCATCTTCTTGGTTGTTGTCTTCAGTGAAACTTGTTCCTTCCAAACCTTCGTAAAAAAATGGGTATGATTCGGTATGATGTCATTTTTTTTTTGCCCACCTCAAGACCTGGGAGGTGAAACAAACGACATCGAAATTGTTCCTCTTGCAGCTCTTGGCTTCATGCCCGGTGCCCCAGGTTGGATAAAAAATCCCCAAAGTTTTCGCAGGATTTTTTTGGATTTTTCCGGAAGGATGAACTGATGAACGGCGAGGTTTTCCCGCAAGGGTGTCCCGAAGGTTTGAAAAAAGGCCATTTTTTTCAAAGGCAAGTGAAGCATGATTTTTCATCTATTAGTAGATAATATGAATGAAACAAAATCCAGTGATTTTTTCAGGTCTTTGATGAGGAGATCTTGAATGAATGTCTGGAAAATCCGTTTTGAATTGATTTCCCCCAAAAGGAGCTGACTTTTTTTTCAAACTGAAACGATGCCTTGTCATGTCTTGTCGTCAATGAGGTGCTACGTCAATGTAAGTGAGAATACCCTCCCTGAAACGAGCATGTTGCCACTGAAAATCAATGGTTGCAAGAGGATTTTCCTTTTGGGGCCCGGCCTATTTCCAGAGGCAAATTGTTAGTTGCAGGGATGGTATGTCTAAAAATCACCAAAAAACATTGAAAAGTGAAAAATCATCTTTTCACCAAACCTCCATGACTTTGGGTTCAAAAATGTGAATTTTTCCCAGGGTGTAACTGCTGGATTTCTGGCTTAAGAAATCCACTTTATTGATTTGGGTACGAAATCGGTTGAAATCCATACCATCCATTAGCTCAGCCTGGCCAGCATGGCATCATGGAAGTTTCAGGCAAGGCCCAAGAACGGGAGCTGCACGCAGCCAATGAACGCAGCAAGGAGGCGCGAATCCTCGATTTTGGCCCCCCAAAAGAGGGCCATTCAATACAACGCATGTATATGTATATATATATATATATATACACTCGCAGTTATATTGTGTTAGATTTTGTTTTAAGATATATATTAATTACATCATACTATTATATAGTATTAAATTATGTTATATGATGTTGTATTATATTGCAGATATTAAAGTATGTTATATTCTATTATATCATGTTACATCCATTATATTATTTTGTATTACATTGTATTAAATTGTATTATATCGTTTCATATAGTATTATGTTATATTATATCATATTTTATGTATATATCCATTCTAGAAGTACAAATATTTGACACTCACATACATGCATTTTTGTATGCACCGCAATATCTATATGTTTATGCGCGTATATCGGAACTAGATAAGGTTATATAGATATAGGAGATCGATAAGACAAGGTAAAATGAAGTGAAGAAAGATCGGCAGACTGCGGCTTCTACAGTTGCGTGCCAAAAAATCGCAGCTTCTAGGGGCCGTGGCGGGCGAGTGACAGATGTAATATCCCAAGTACTGTTGCACATTTTTGGCTTGTGCTTGGAAGAAGGCTATTTATTTGGAGTTTGGGGTATCTTATATTCTTCATGGGAAGCGATTTGGAGCTAGAAATTGCTTCGCAATCCCCATCTCAGACATCATTATTCAATCAATGGTTTCAAAAACCGTGGTGAAACAGGATGCACGAGAAGAATGACTTGAAAGGGGGTGAACAATGAACCCCCTGAAATCCCCGAAAGCGTAACAATGGAAGGAGTTTACATCCGTCGAGAGGGTTGGAATCGCCATTTTTCAGGGTGACGGACCGTCGGACCAATAGACACCGTGGCGGCCTGGAAAATTCCAGGCATTGCAGGCACTACGGGACCTTTGCAAAAAGCATGTGGCCGCGTGCCCGAAAAACCGAGGATTCTGGTGGCCATGGGTGAGTTGAGTGGCTGATTTTAGGATTTTTTTTCAAAGTTGATGAGCTGGTTGCATATTCTTTTCAAAATGTTTGGCAGTTGAAGAAAAATGTCTTGGGTTTGGTTGGTGTGTTACATTCTACTGGATTTTTCCAGTGAAAAAACCTGAAAAAACTGCTACTGGTCAATCGTTGAAGCAAAGAGTAGAGCAAAAGAATGGCGAAACACATGTACACTCCGGTAAACTAACATAGCTGGCTGGAAAATGGACCCTGAAAATGGTGATTTTCCAGCCAGCTATGTTCGTTTACCAGAGGGAAAATTTTTGTTGGATACCATGTTAAACATACGAACCATGACCATGTCCAAATTACGCACCCATGGGAATCAAGGAGAAACATATACTCAGAAAGGTCAAAGATGCTTTCGGAGGACTTGAACCTCCAAGATAGAAACACAACATAGAATTTTCAGATGTTCTATAAAAAAGCAGACAAGATACAACAAGAAACCATGATGAATGGAGATTGAAAATCATTTTCGCTTTTGCCTGGATAGAAGAGGGTTTTTCAACTCGTTGAGCTTTTCCTTTTGCAGCAGGGTGTCACCTTCCCACCATGGGATGATGGCATGGCTCTTTCTATTTGCCCTGCTGTGCCCCTGCACTGCACTGCCGGCCTTGCTGCGCGTGCTCACATCACGGGCACTTGGCGCGGAGACGTCCTCAACCATTCAAGTTGCCTGGGTGTCACAAACGTAGATTTACCTACAAAACTGGAGGGGGTTGGAGTGGATGTTTCGCAAGCACAAATGGAGGATGTGGCTTTTGGATTGATGTTTCCACCTTTAGAGATTTTAGGTGGATCCGCCCGGTGAACTCAGATTTTCCATTGTGTTTTTTTGGTACCAGCTGTTTCAAAGAGTGAAATAGAAGTAGCTGGTAGGCCAACATCTGATGAATACTCAACATCTCATGGATGAACTGTAACCTCAACACTTTCTCTTTTGAAAAACCAGGTGAATCTTCGAAGGATTCGAAAAATGCCAGGTTCGCCTTTTGAATTACCCAGGTTCGCTTTGGCAACCTTGACTCAGTGCAGTGGTACAACATTTCGGGTTTGGACCATGCAGGGAGGTGGAGTGAGATGTACCTTGGCTGTGGGGGTTGGGAATATCCTGTCAAGCTTGTTTGTTGTGATACATGATATGAATTGCTTTGGTGTTTTTTTTTCGGCTCAGGGCAGTGTTGGCTCGTTGCTTCAAAAGAAAAACGATAAACCACACTATATATATATATACATACAGATCATGCAGTGATTTTCCCCCGAAGATGCCTAGTTTCTGAGATTTGAAGATATCGAATCGGAAAGATTGGAGCCGTGTTTGGTATGTTTGGAAACACTTTTTTTTTGCGGATCGGATAACGGCGTTGACCGGATCCAATCAAAAACTCTTGAAAGAAAAACTTGTTTTCTTTCGAAAGTATCAGACTTCAAGGGAATTGATCTGTCACTCTCTCTCTCTCTATCTACTTACATCTATGCTCTCCAGGGAGCAAGTCCATATCCCACCAAAAGGGAAGTTCGGAAGATCATCGACTCAAAAGTGCCGTGCCGAATAAATAGGGGATATGTGACCGTTCTTTTAGGGGAATTTTTCCTGACATCCAGGGTGGTGGACGTGGAAAGTTTGGATCTTCGTTTAGTGCAACTTCGGACATTGGGAACGGATGCCTGGCGCATGGCCAATTTTCAGGTGCCATTTTTTTCATGGGATTTGTGATGAGACCGCTGGGTGGGATGAGTTTATGTCAAGATACGGGTTGAATCTATGCGTTTGGGAAAGGCCTGCGAAGGATTTTTTTCTGGATGGGTCTGGGGGAAATGATTTTTTCGACCTCAACCGCCTAGGTCACTGAAAAAAAGGTGGGTTTGGTAAGGATTTTGCCCAGAATGCCTTTAGTTTAGGCTTGGGAAATATCGTTTCATTTTATCATTTTTTTTGATGAATTTTTTCGTGGCTGGAAAAATATCGCCAGCTTGCCATGAATTCTGAGCAGAAATGCTGAAACTTGAGGTGAAATTGCTCTAGAAAGGACAAGATGGACATTCACTTGCCACATATTCTGGTGACCCAATAACTCGATGTTGATATGAAAATCTGTGAGGTCTGGTCGTCTGATGGGTAGAGAGTTGGTAGGCACTGCTCATCCCAATTACAATACTTATCTTCCCTTTATGAATGGGATGATGTGATTTGTTTGGTCCCTTTTGGATGGGGTAAGGGATTGGGTTTTTGGTGATTTTGTGGATGGGATATGTAGCTTCCCAACAAATTTGCACGACCTTTTTAAGTTGCTTCTGCTTTCATTCTTTTAGGGAGGATACTATAATTCAACAACCCACGTAATGACTCACTTTGCTAGACATGTTTGGATAATATATACCATCCAGGGAACTAACAAATCCCACCATTTTCAGGTGCTTTTGCTATTAGTTTCAGGGAGGGTACCGCCCGCAAAATTCAACGACATAGATCTTCAAAATGGCCATTTTGAAGCCGGAGATTTCAAACTTCCAAGGCTCATCGTTTTGGATCCTTGTTCAATTTCTAGGGTGTTTTTCCTTATCAATCAGAAAATTACCAACTTGCATCCACCTTTTCAGATACTGAAATGAATGTCCAACTTGAAACCATCGCAACCAGCGATTCCGCCTCTTCAACTTTCGTTGTTGAAATTCTACCCTCCTGAAAACTAACATATCCCCTGAAAATTGTTGGTTGGAAGATGTATTTTCCTCTTAAACTGGCCCCTTTTCTGGGGACATGTTAGTTTTCGGGAGTTCAGGTCTAAAATCTTCCAACTTCAGAGCTTTCAAACTGCGCAATCCGATGCCCTGAGAGGTGATAGTGCCATCTGGGAGGTTTGGCAATGTGACCTTTTTACCTCAATGTTGCGTCCCGTTTCTTCGAGCCTTAAGAAGGATAGTGGGTGTTGGGTTGGTTGGTTGGTTGTTTGTTGGTTTGTTGGTTAGTTGGTTGTTTGTTGCTTGGTTGGTTGGTTGTTAGTTAGTGAGTTAGTTAGTGAGTTAGTTAGTTAGTTAGTTAGGTCGGTGGGTTGGTTGGTTGGTTTGGTTGGTTGGTGTAGTTGTCTTTGTCGTTGACGACCGACCGCAACGACTCCTAGGCTTTGGATGGACAGCGACAACATCTTTGCAGTACGAATGGTGCCTCAGCCCAGTTTGGGGTCTGTTGATTGAAGTGTCCTCAACAGAAGCTGTTGTTTTTGAAATCTCAGGGTAATTTGGATGATAGATGTGGTTGAACAAACACATGCACCCCTGTGATGTTTTCTATTATGTGTGCTGGGTGATTTTGATCATGACTTCATCTGATTGAAAGCCACTCAACATGGTGTGTTGATGGATCGTAGCACCAATCGAGACAGAGAGCCCTTGAGATTCATGTACACCTTGCACAAAACTATGGCTTGTTAGATCAGAACCACGACAACAAAACACTTTTAGCTTCAAGTTTTGTTCCTTTGGTTCCTTCTTAGGCTGCAATTTCAATTGCACAAATTCAACAAGAACCACTTTCTTTGACAACTACCTATAGCCTATAGCTATCATATCATGCTTGGCTATTGGAATTGGAGCGGTCACCAGATGGTCACAAAACAAAAGCAAATGAAACTAAAAGGGTCGGGTCCCAAATGGTTGTTTTTGTTAGGTGATGAAATCCTACCCGCACCATTTTTTTTTCAATTCTGAAAATCAAATATCATTGTGAGTAACTACCAGATAGAATATTCTATTTGCTAGTCAGTCAATTTCTGTTTCATGGGCTTCGGAACCATTGCCACCATGAGTGTTTCACTCCGAAAAAACCCAAACGAATTTTGAGGTCACCATTTTTATGGGCACCAGCCCACCGCAACCTATGAAACTCGTTCGTTCGGGACAAGGTTGGTCGAGTGGGGAAGATTTATGTCGAAAAACTGTCCAAATGTACCCTGGAGAAAAACATGTGACTGATGAGTCAAAATCTTAGTCCCTAAATATGCCTTTCTCTTCAGTTTTTTGAATCAATGTTTAAAGATAAAATCAACCTGTTATCATCAGGTTAGACCTGGTATCAGGATGGATGAGCTGGGAAAATTTGCCTTGCCTGCTAACGGCTAAGAAGTTTCGATGAACATCATTTAAGGGTTGATGACCCAAACAAAAAAAAGCAGTGAATTGAGAATGGGATCCAGTATATTGTTTGGGACCGCCAAACAGTCAATGTTGAATGGATTTCGCGGAAAAATTTCCAAATTCATAGGAAAATCCAAATAGTATCTGTCCAAAATTCCATAGGTTGACATAGACATCCCAGGATTTTTTTTTCTTTGCGGGATCCACGCTAGTCGACTTGACAGGATTCCAATTGCAGCGGCGAAATGCTGGCTGCAGCAATTGGAAGGCCACATGACTGGAATCACCACGGGTTGTAGTTATATAGTTGATGGGTGAAGGGCGTTTCTTGATAGGAGATTGGGATTGAAGGGATTGAAGGGATTGAAGGGATTGAAGGGATTGAAGGGATGATAGAAGTTGTATTTCTTTTTGAAAAGAGGAAATTCCCGTTTTTTTTTGAAACAGCCATGCCCCGAAGCTGCCAATGAGAACTTTGGCTTACATGAAGAATGATTATAAGGAGAATTGTGGGAAACAGGGTGACTCAATTTGTGGTATCCATCTTATCTTCTAGGTGCTTTGTACAGCTAGAAAAACCAAGACAATGTATTTGAGCAGAACGGGAACGCATACAATAATGATCCAAAGTTGTTGTTTAACGATCGAACTTCATGATGCTTGATTTTTCCTTTGGCATGCAAATGTCTCAAGTTTATTGACCCCCACTTTTTTTCATCCCAGCGGGAAGAAAAGCGTTTCAGTAGAACCTGAAACAATTTAGAGACCTGTCATTTTGGGCTTTTGGGCCTTCATTTTTGCTGGGGAGTTGACTACAAGATATTGACTCTCGTGTCATTCTATTTTGGGAGGAAGCCTATTTGGGCAAATCCTATGAGCACCCTGGCTGGAACCGAGTGTGGGTTGTGAAGATCAAAAAGGCTATCAGGGGGTCTCGAAACCGTTGGGATCGTTCTTTCTATTGCTATATGCGCGAACGCCTCAAAGTGGGAATCGCAGGGATTAGACATCATCACACATACTTTATCTGAACTTTTCCATCACATGAATCACCTCCATTGTGACATTTCTTGCTCGTTTTGAAAGGTATTTTTCTGTAACCCGGCAATGCCACCATCAATGCATTGTGTATAGATTACCTGATTACCTTACATGACGCCAAAAGAATGTTTTACAGACATCTTTGAGACGTATGTTCTATTTTCAATGGATGGATTTGTATCTCTCTCCCTCTCCTTCTTGAAATTACAGTCAACTTCACCACAAGGCGAAAGAACGAAATCACATTAATGATATTATGATGACTTTTGATTTTCGACAAGATCAAGATTGAAGTCATTTTTTTGGGCACCGATTAAAAAGATCTGGGTGAATTGTTGAAGCCAAAGAATCAGTCATTGACTTGGCGAGCATCGCCTCATCCCCTGAAACTCCGACAGGTGAGACCCGTTAACTAACTGATAGATGTCGGTTTCGGTGAATGGGTGACCAATAGCGAAAGTTTTGGACCATGAAAAAAGCGAAGAAATTTGGACCCAAAGACTTGGCGAAATGAGTCATGGTGGGAGAGTGACCTTCCCAAACGAATCGCAAGATTTTTGAAGAATCAGCCGATAATGAAGTTTTTGACCTGTGGACTCAATTCTTGTGGCACCAAGGAAGGATGTGTCAAATTGCGCAGCGGTTTGTGCTGCCACAGAGGAATGTGTAGCATTTTGTCTGCGCTTTTTTTTTGCGGCCAAAAACTGGGGGTGAAATCACAGTGAGACGATCTTTTCGATCTCATTGTAGTGGTTTAAGTTGGAGACTGGGTACCCAACCCTCCCCTCAAGTCATGACTTGTTTTGGAGTTGGTAACATATCATGACTCAAAGTGCGGTGAAGGTTGATCAGGGCCCTTCCATCATTTTTGAAAAGTATCGAAGGGAAAGGTTTGCAAATAAAGCTGCTCAATGAAGCATTGAGACAAAATCCATTCCCGGATTCCCTTAGAGCTGTCTCCACCATGTCTTTGTCAATTATCCTTGAAAGGAGGAGGAATCGGAAAATGGCCCTTTTCCACGTCAAAAAGTTTACCAGATTCACGCCTTCTCTTCTCAAGATTTAGGGAAAGAAGGTGCAAGATTAATTCCAGTGGATTGACCAAGGATTTCTGTTTGAAGTGTGTTTTTTTGCATTTCTTTTGATCAGATTTCACTTGTTGGGATGCCAAAAAATGTCGTCAAACCCTTGCGATTTCATGATGTGCGTTTTTGGATGTTTTTTTTGAGCAGAAAGTCCATCAATCAATCAATTCCCATCTGTGGGCTCCAAGAAAGCCTTTGTCTTTTCCCTTTTGATACATGATTCTTTAAGATTAAGGTACAATCAACCAACCAACCAACCAACTAACCAACTAACCAACCACCGCCCACCCAACCAAGCAACCAATCTTACAACCAACCAATCTTGCAACCAACCAATCTTACAACCAACAAACCTTGAACCAATCTTAAACCCAACTTCACAAAGCTTCAAGGCTTTTGAGATTGTGACGAATGGCAGTTGCAAGCCCTTATGGACCGATCGGACACTGGGACCTTAGCGAAGAGGTGCAGATATTTTTGGGCGACCCAACATTTTCACCGTGTCTTTTTTTTGAAAACCCAAAGAGACTTCGGAGTATAGTTCCGGACTGGAACTTAGAATGCGTTTTTGGAACCGCGGGTTTTGGAAGTTAGAATGCGGAAAGACCCCGTGATGGGCCTGATTTTGCTACGGGTTGTTGGCCGCGGGGCAAAACATGCCCTATCGCCTGCATTTTGAGCCAAAAAAACAAAGTTAGAATGCCGAGAATGCGGTCCGTTTTTGCCAAACAATGCGAATTTACTGGTATTTACAGCAAATTACGAACTTAGAATGTGGGTGCACTCCCATAAAAACGCGCTATACGCAGTGTTTTCTACATTTTTCTTGGTCCTGTTGTTTTGAATCCTGGAAAAATGTTCCATATATTATGTGATTGAAAAATCGAGCTATATGCGAGGTTTTCTGCATTTCTTGCCGTTTTCGAGCCTTCTGTAGAACCTTCCTTGTTGCTGCCTGCTGCTTCCTTTTCAATATTTACTTCAAAAAGTATTGATTTGAAACATGTTCATGCTTTTGGTTGAGTCTTTCTTCATGCTGGCGGCCTTTTCTTTTTAAACGTTTAATTAAAAACGTATTGATTTGAAGTGTTTTCGCGCTTTTGGTAGCATCTTCCTTTTGCTGGTTTCTTTTCTCTTTTCAAAGTCTAATTTAGAAACTTAACGCTTTTTCAAGCTTTTGGTCTTCTTTTTGGGTGGCTTGAAGCTTCTTTTTTTGCGTTCAATTTGAGCAGAAAACCCAAAACCCAGAATGCGGCCTATTAGGTTAAACACGTATTTACCTGCTAAACAATAAGAACTTAGAATGTGGGCAATGTCAGCGGAAGACCCAAAACTTTCAATGCGGTCCATTAGATTTACCATTTTTTAGTATTTACTTGCTAAACAATAAGAATTTAGAATGTGGGCGAAAGGTGCTATACGCAGGGTTTCTACACATTTTCTGGTCTTAATCGTGTTACCTGCAGGTGTTTCTTCATTTTTTCTTTTTCAAGCCTTTGGTAGAATCTTCCTATTGCTGGCTGCTGTTTCCTTGTCAATATCTATTTCAAAAAGTATTGATTTGACACTTTTTCATGCTTTTGGTCGAATCTTCTTTTTGCTGGCTGCTTTTTCTTTGTAAACGTTTAATCAAGAAAGCATTGATTTGAAGCTTTTTCAAGTTTTTCGTCTTCCTTATTGCTTTCTGCCTTTCCCTTGAAGCTCCTATTTTTTACCGTCAATTTGAGCAGAAAACCCAAAACCCAGAATGCGGCCTATTAGGTTAAACACGTATTTACTTGCTAAACAATAAGAACTTAGAATGTGGACAATTTCAGCGGAAGATCCAAAACTTTCAATGCGGTCCATTAGATTTACCATTTTAAACTGTATTTACTTGCTAAACAAGAAGAAGTTAGAATGTGGGTGAAAGGTGCTATACGCAGGGTTTCCACACATTTTTTGGTCTTAATCGTGTTACCTGCAGGTTGTTTTTTCTTTTTTTCTTTTTCAAGCCTTTGGTAGAATCTTCCTTATTGCTGACTGCTGTTTCCTTTTCAATATTTACTTCAAAAAGTATTGATTTGACACTTTTTCATGCGTTTGGTCGAATCTTCTTTTTGCTGGCTGCTTTTTCTTTGTAAACGTTTAATCGAGAAAGCATTGGTTTGAAGCTTTTTCAAGTTTTTCGTCTTCCTTTTTGCTCTCTGCCTTCTTTTTGTTTTCTGCCTTTCCCTTGAAGCTCCTAGTTTTACGGTCAATTTGAGCAGAAAACCCAAAACCCAGAATGCGGCCTATTAGGTTAAACACGTATTTACTTGCTAAACAATAAGAACTTAGAATGTGGGCAATGTTAGCGGAAGACCCAAAACTTTCAATGCGGTCCATTAGATTTACCATTTCTAACTGTATTTACTTGCTAAACAATAAGAAGTTAGAATGTGGGCGAAAGGTGCTATACGCAGGGTTTCTACACATTTTCTGGTTTTAATCGTGTTACCTGCAGGTGTTTTTCATTTTTTTCTTTTTCAAGCCTTTGGTAGAATCTTCCTTATTGCTGGCTGCTGTTTCCTTTTCAATATCTTTTTCAAAAAGGATTGATTTGACACTTTTTCATGCGTTTGGTCGAATCTTCTTTTTGCTGGCTGCTTTTTCTTTGTACACGTTTAATCAAGAAAGCATTGATTTGAAGCTTTTTCAAGTTTTTGGTCTTCCTTATTGCTTTCTGCCTTTCCCTTGAAGCTCCTATTTTTTTTGTGGGCCACCCTCACCCTCTCATGATTTCATAACATTATTATTCAACTTTTTAGCATGTTTTAGCTCTCAACACTGGGCTCTGAAGCAGTTTTTGGCCACCCTTTCATGGTTTTGTATTTTTTTGTTAAACTTAGAATGTGGGGGGACACCCGCATTGCAACTTGGGCCTTTTTTGTACCATTTTACCCCGCGGATCCTCGTATTCTAACTTCCAGTCCGTCGCTATAGAAATTATCAAAAAAACATGTTAGAGAAAAGTATAGAAACGTGCAAATGTTTTTTTCTTTTTAACCTTTCAACATTGTGTTCACCACGCTTCATTAGGCAAGAGTTGCACCTCTTCTTGGGAAGAAATTCATATATATATATATATACAGTCACAATAGTAATGATATTGATATACTAGACTACGCGTTTTTCATAAACATAAATGTTCAACCTGCCTTGAAATCTGGTCCTTTCAAGGAAGTCACGACTCAGCCCAAAAAACAAAACCTCAGGAAGGGACAAGGCTATTGCGGACTCTTTCGTCAACGATGTCAACCAATGCATCTGGGAATGGAGTGCTGGGATCAATATGAGATGGCTCAAGGCACCGGTTTCGACGGCAGTTGAAACTGTCGGGAAAATAACGGCAACTGTCGGTGACATTTACCCTCCAGTAAACTAACATGGCAATGAAAATTCACCTTTCCAATAGGAAATACATCTTCAAATTGTGGATTTCCCATTGCTATGTTAGTTTAGTGGGGGGTGCATACATTTATGACTGAAGTCTTGTCTTCTGAAACAGACAGAAATTTTCATCCAAAAAAAAATCGGCCCAGAAAAAAAAACACCACAAGATCTCGAATCACGAGGCTCTTGGCCTCGAGCTGCTAGTTTTATCCTTGGCCTAGTACCACCTATGGTGCTGCTGGTGCTCTACTTGGGTAAATGTGGTGTTTCGAAACACTCGAAGGTGGCTGACGGTGGATTTTGGAGAATTTTGAGGGGTACACCCCTGAAATTCAACATGGAACCTGGAAATGATGGTTTCTATCCATTGGAATCTCCTTTTCCAAGGGGCCCCCATTTTCAGGTGAACCATGTTTGTTTTGGGGGGGTGTATGGATAAGGGATCTCCCATACCACTCCTGAGGGGTACATCTCCCGTGCTTCAAGCATTGAAGAAAACACCCCACAGAAGTCGGGTTTTGGATTGAAATAACAGGATAATAACAGGAAAACTTGGGAACGTTCCGTCCTCAGAAACACGTTGGTTTGAACAAATGAAGAACCTCAACGTTTCGTTTCACTTTTTGAAGTCATACGAAAGCATCAGAACTTTAAAAGACCAGCACTGTTACCCGTTACCTTTCTTGAAAAGGAGTACTATCCGATCCATCTTTTTCTTCTTTAAGTTTTGGGGAAGTCGGTGGACTTTTCCCATTTTTTTTCCAACCCCAAAGCACCAGCAAAAATCCCATTGCCAGGGTATCAGGTTCGTTTGAAAGTCCAGGAAGCCAGGTCAATTTAAGTATCGTCCAAGTGAATTTGTTTTGATCTGCTTTTGAATCCTGAAATCCGCAATATGACTGTTGATGGTTCAGAAATCCTGCACCAGCTGAGGCACTGTAGTTTGTCCCATTATTTACAGGGTTTTAGCACCATCCCAGGTGGTTGTTTGGGATTTCAGCCATCAACAGGATCATCCGATCGAGACCCCCGTCGGTAGGATGTTTCTAGCTCCGACTCTGACTCCGACGATGGGAGCGATGCTTCCACGAGTTCCTCCGTGGAAACTTGGAAAGATCCAGCCTGGGCGGCCATTTCAATGCTTCAATTATTGGACCTGCATCAGAAGGTGTGAGGGGGGTGCTTTGGGAAAGGAAACATGGAAAAAGCCTTGTGGGGTTACCCCCCCTGGAAGTTTAACAGCTCGCCCCTGAAAATAAGCCATGCCAAAAGGAAAGTAATCTTCCAAGCATCATTTTTCAGGGGCTATGTTAAACTTCGGGGGTGTAACAGTTTTTTTGGATAATAGGTTGAGTGTTTGGCAAGCTTTTCTAGAGAGTTGTTAGGTTCATTGGTTGGAGCAGCCAATACCCCTCCAGAATCCGGATTGCCGAGCAGTCAGAGGGGATTTCCGAGACGGATCAGGTTTATTTACACACACATGAAGGTTCACATGGAAGCTACTAATTGTCGGGGATCTTGGGAATTTATGGGATTTTTGGGTACATTTTTCAGGTTCCAATCTTTCTTTTCACGCACCAGTTGTACTGTATTTGATCTTCTATCATTTTTTTTTCGACTTAAAGAAAAGACAAAGGTCAATTGGTCTTCAGTGAGACCCTTCAAATCAGCATCTTTCACTTCCAATGAACCATGCTTTGGAGGTGACTCAAAAATGACTGCCATAGCTATCAGCCAATGATTAGTTCCTTCAGGTGGGTGGGTTTTCTCAATCTACAGTGATATTTCCTTTCTCGGTGTTTCCTACAGGTCCACACGCTCAGCAGCCCCATTTTTCAACAGAGGCCAGAGATGAATTTGAAGAGGAGTTCCCTGATATCACGATGCATCATGTGAACGCTCGTATTCTGCAACCACTCTGCGAGCGTTTTCAGAAGTGTTATGCACATATTGTGAATGAGGAGGTCGGGACGTCGCGATTTCAAGTCATGAATGGCTTCGGGTGGTTGGTGTGATGTTTATGGCATCAATTTTACCATATGAACTGTAGATTTGCTAGCCATGATTGCTATGCCCATTCAAATTGATACTGTAGAGAAATCACTGATATGGATAAAAAGGAGGTCCTTTCCCCTTCTTTTCTCATTTTTTTGTCTCCCTTCTCACTCCCTCCATGCGTTTGTGTCTACGGCACCGAACGATTTACAAATCCTCTATGTACCCTTCTGCATATGGGAACAAGTGGATCAAACATGGAGTAAAAGGATGATCATATATATCACATTGATTGCAAGACATGATCTTTTGTAAATACACATTTATTAATACGTACAGTATACAGCATAATTATTATATACCAGGTGATTCAAAGTACCCTTTTCATCCCCTAGTTGGAGGTCACTTAACCCCTTGAAAGGGTCACTTAACCATCCCAAAAGGGTCACTTTGAATCGCCAGGTACACATTTTTTTCAAAAAATGATTCAACATCGAGTTCTGAAGTGAAAACGACATCACTGGTCCCATGATTTGGTCGCTTCTTTTACGACCCTCATATTTACATCACAGGGGCGGAGGAAGGATGCTGAGGCTAGGGAGTTATCAACGTTGCTTTTCTTTGAAAAAACATAGCTTTGTTATAGAGTGTGTAACATCAAAGAATTGTTTACCCATATAATTCCATTGCCACATCTGCTGAAGAGTAGAGAAACACTTGCACTACACTTGTGTGAAAAAGAGCGGACAAAAAATCTTAGGGGATTCATGAAACATTTCCCATTGGCCTCAATGGTTCCTGTTCACTTCTCCACTTACCGCGTTTTTGCACTCAATGACATGACAACAAAAGGATTCAGCTAACTACGAAGGTCACCTGCGCTGTTGTTTTCCATCAAAAGGAACGCCTGGAACCTGAAAAGATGCAGCAAGCTTCATACTCATCACCTATGTGAATCATTCTCTACAGGCGCTACAGTCTACAGCTTAAAATACTTTTGAGTATGATAGTTTCAATAGAGCGTCAACTACTGCCTATAGTTGACCGATTCTTGCAATGCATAGCATTGTTTGTAGCTACAATTGTCTTCCGCATGTGTCGTCTCATTGCTTACCGTAGTTAGCCATTGTGTGTGGGCACCACAATCTCCAACAACTTCCAGGGTTTACAATGACCTTGCATTGGTAGTGATGTATGATTTTAATAGACCCTCTACCAGAGCATCGGGATGATCCTTGGTGGATGAACGATCAACCTTTTTGGACGTCAAATCCATTGTTTTTTTTCCGGAGGCATTTGCGATCCTCAAGACTTCCCGAAGTGCATTTTGACCATAGAATTTCTACCATTTTTCATAAATGATCGATGGATTCATGTGGATTCTTCCTTGGGCCAACTAACACTTGGGTCCGTGGATTTCCAACCACCACCTGACTCCAGCCCCAATGGGCCAGGCCCCTCTCTTCCTCAACGTTTTTGTAAGCCACGCCTGGCAAGAGGGCTTTGATGAATTTGTGCAATATGTTGTAGCTCGCCTGGGACCCTTGGGATTCGGGTTTCCCGAAATTTTCTATGGTAAAGTAACACGGAAAGAAATGGGGAGCAATTTTTGAGAGAACTTTCAGTGGGGGTTGTGGGTTTTTTTCGGCCCGTAATTTCCGGCAGCTTGCTATTGTGGCAAGGCTATTTTGGGAGAATACAATACCTCGTAGAACCTCACGGAATTAAAACTATGACCGGAAAAGTGTTTCAGCGTTTCGCTATTTTCTTTCTTCAAATTTACAGCCACTTTCCGGAAGGATCAGATGGGTCGGACACTAAAATGATTTGTAGACTGCTGAATTATTGGTTTTTGGAGGTAGTTTTGGTCAGTTTGTTTGGCAACTTGCATTTTTAAGTGGATCCAACTTGAGAAGATCTTCCAATGGTGGCTCAATCAGAGCATCCTTTTGGCACAAAAGGATTGAGAGAAGGGAGAGTCTCCACTCAAAAAACACACATCCTTTTGAGATGAGCTTTTTCGGTGTTGGTTGTGTTACGGACTCTGGACCTAGCAGTTGGTGGTCTTCTTTTTTGTCTGAGGTAAAGGGAAGCTTGTCTGATGACATTTCTCTTTTTTTTCCCCCCAAGCAGCGTCACGATTTGTAGGTTCTACCGGTTTAACACTACCGGTTCACTGTGGTAGTTAGTGGAACGTTTCGGAGGTTTGTGTGGTAGTGTTTTGGCCACCAAAAACCCTTACCCAACCCGGACAACTTCCCCAGGCATCTCCTTTTCGTCATTGGAGCTTGCAACCCAACTTGTGGATATGTGCTACGGCCTTGTTGCAAAGTGGTGATCCTTCCATACTTGCAGCGCAGGTTTGGGGGTTGGTGGATGTTTTTTTTTGGGGGGTTGGACACTTGTTGCGATTTTTTTTGGTTGGTGATGGTGGTGATGTCAAGGCTCTAGTCATGCTCCAAGATGGTAGATTTTCGAGAAAATGTTCGGGAAGACATCCCTGCAAGTCCCCATGCTAGAAAAAAGGTCTCGGCAACGCTTTTTACCGAACTCCAAGAGGAGGTGAAACACCTCTCCAAGAGCTCAACAAACATATGAACAAAAAACCGCAAACCAAACAATACTCCAAAAGGATTCAAATTTGGATGTCCAAATTTGAATTATTTTTTGATCTCTACTTGATTGATTGGTCAGTTGTATTATTCTGAAAAAATCTGAAAAATCCGACCCTGGAAGCGGTACTTGACTACCTTCGCTGCCCACCCACGAAGATATGGGACAATTCGTGCGGAAATTAACGGCTTCCCGGGTTCAATCCAAAATGATACAGAAATGACTGGCAATCAGGGGTTGCGTGAACAAAAAGCCACAAGTGCAACAATTATCGTGCTGAAAAAATGTTTCAAGGCCGCCGTTTTTGCGCGCCCAACGTTAAACCGAAAACGACACCAAACCCGCAACGACGCGGAGCGAAAACCATGACTCTTTCGTTGTCAATTGTCGTTTTCAGGATAGCTTTAGGACGTTGCTCCTATGACTAGTTGTCTAAGTATTTCAGTTCTCAGACGCCAGTTCATTTGTGTTTTTTGCTTGTTTGTGGCTTATCCTTATTCTATAGGGATTTCCCCATAATGACAAAGCAAACTCTGGAAGTCAAAGACCATTAAAAGAATGTCAGCCCCCTGCAATTATTAGTCCCCAGCAAAAAAAAATCACTTTGGGAATTCTTGGGTGTTTCCTGAAATGGTGGTACCCCCATTTCACACCCCAAAATGATCCATTTTTAGTAGGACCACCCCATGGCTGTTTGGTACCACCAATCTTCAACCGACAGTAGGTGGGAGTCGGTCCTGATGATGCGCCCTTCACACGAGCACTCTCCAGAGCTCAACGTCTCCTCGTTGTGGCCTGGCATGTGGTCCGAGGTCAAGGCCCGCTAATTACACGGCGTTTAAACTAAGATAGCTGGCTGGAAAATGGACTCGGATTGAAGATGTATTTCCTATAGAAAAATGGGGGATATTCCAGCCAGCCATGTTAGTTTACCAGAGGGTAGGGACTCAGGGATGTAGACATCGGCGCTTTGTCAAGCATTTTTTAATGCTCCATCATGTCTTCCTGGGGAAGATTAGAGACATCTAAAGATGCGTTTCCACGTGGACATGTAGCCGATATTGAGCCAAGATGAGTCAGGGAGAGAAACAATACTGTAAAGAGCGGCCTATCAACCAGAAAGTCTTTCTTTAAGGGGTGTCCAGAATTTGATTTGGAAACTGATTTTATGATTTTGTCAGTGTCAATGGTTTTTCTTGGTGACTAGCCAGTTAGTTCTTTTTTGCCTATTCTAGGAAGATCCGTGAAAAGGTGATGATCCTTTCCAATCAGCAGGATTGATAAAGGCGTTCTACTGGCAGATTCACCGGTCCGCTGACCTCATTACAGCTTACCAGCTTGACTCCCCAGTCATTTCACCAACAAATGCAGAAATTGGTACTGTATCTTTGGGAATGGCTTTTTTGGAATTCAAAGGTTGATACCAGAATTCAAAAAAATCACCAGGACCGACAAAAATCACCATGAATTTAGGGACACCCACCAAGCAGGCAACCGAAAATATTGGGAATTTCTCGCTTAGATCTGTTTGAAGACAAGTCGCTACGAGATGTCATTTTTTTTAATTTTTTGTCTAATCCTGGCACCGGAAATGTATGGAAACCTTGTAAATGTGACAATGCCTTCAAGTGCAGTATTTTTAGGCATCAACGGCATCATTTCGCCTTGAGCCAAACCTCTTAAAAGCCAAGGTTCGCAACCCAGCAGTCAATCTCTTTGAGAGGATTTGGCCCCTGGATTTAATCTTTGAAACAAAACATTGGGGGGGAGAAAGGGAGATGGTGTGATACTGGTGATTTGGATGGGTTGGTAGTAGAATTTTATGGCTCAAACTTGGGTTTGCCAACAAAAATGCGTGGTATTTTGCGCGCTCAGTCTGGAAAAGCATGGAAATTTTCATTGAAATTTATAAGTTCAATATACCAAATGAATATGATGCATTCTTTAAAGGGTGGTGATTTCCCATCTATTTTGCCACCATTTCGATGATTCAAATCGTGCCCAGGTGTTGTTGGGAGCTTTTTAAAGCTTACGAACTGGGGTTGGTACGAACTCCCGGTGCCTTGATGATCACTGGTCCACCAGATACTGATGTGGCAGCAGTAAAAATACAAGAGGCAGAAGCTTCGTATCCTCAGGACGGACCAAAACGGTGTGGATCATTTGAGCAATGAAAAAAAAAGCCTTGGTTGTTTAGGGTATGTAGGGCATGATACTACCCTATTTTTATTGTGATTATAATAAGCCATCGTAAGGATCCCTATTCAACTAGCAGTATGGTAGAATGTAAGTTGTTTTTTTCGTGGCTCATTTGGGACCCATTTTCAGGGGGGAATCAAAGACAAGCAGCAAAGGTATGGTAAAATTTAAGGCGATTTCCCCGCAAAAATAATGCCTTTTGTTTGGTTTAGTGTCATATATAATGACACCTTGGTTAGCCCTCGAAGGCTTGGCTAATCTTAGTGAAGCCGGTGGTGAGTTTTTCACCCCCCAAGTTTGGTAAACTTTAATGGGAGGTGCCCAATGTACCTAGAAAGGTGCTACGTAGGTAACAAATTTCTTCGTTCAAAACAAGCCAAGGTAAAATCAGTGTCCTTGGATCGTACCCTAGCAGTTGTTCCCCAAATATTTCTGCATCACCCATAGCTTCTCTTTCCCTTTCCGAGTATCCCCTGGATGGAGTGGACATACCGGGGTCCAGCACCACCTTCCTTCAACGGGGCAACGAAATTTTTGGCAGGACAAATTACGGATCATGCAGCACATCAATAAGATGGCCCGAGAAAAGCATGGTCCCAGTGACTTGGGTTTTGCTTCACCTCGTTGGGGGTGGAGGCGTGAGCCTCAAGCCGTCGAACTGTTGCAAACTTCCACCAAAATGGCGGCCCGTTTTTTTTTTCCAACATTGACATTGGAAGAGAATGATGTTTCCAAAACATTGCAAAAGGTGAAGGAAACGTATTTGGTTCAGATCTATTTTTAGATAATCTCTTGCATATTTTGGATACAATATCAACCATTTCATAGCCTAGTCATGTCATAAGCAGTAACATGAAGGTGGATGGATATAGGTATCTATGATTTTATTTCCATTTAGACCATTTGCATAGAATCTGGTGCTGAAATGTGCTACATTTCAGGCTCTGAAATCTCTGGATTCAAACTGATCCCGTTGATGGCCGAGGTATTGAAAAGATCAATGAGACATTGACGCACATCAAATTCTTCCGCCAAGACCGACTTCTTTCAGCGACCACCGCAGACTTCAACGTGGACTGCGACTGAGCGCCAACACGGCGTTTGGACTTTTGCATACTTTTGCCAAAAAGTTCGCGGTGTGCAGAATATTGGATGGGATTGGAACTGGGCAATTGACCCACAGCATTCTCTTCATGATATCCAGATGGTGGCAACTCAAACATTTTTTATTTTCACCACGATTTGTGGGGTTTCATGATCCAACTTGATGAACGCGCATATTTTTCAAATGGGCTCAACCACCAACTAGATACGTATTTGGGGGTGACTCAAGACGCCCCACATTGGATTTCCCCCACAAGTCATTTATTTCACACAGCCAGTACAACGGGATCACACCGCTTGAAGGCTATTCATCCAAAAAGAAATGCTAGTGCATCTTGCATTTTGGGCCCTCTGAACTTGTAATTCATCAATATCTATTACATAAATCATTTATGTATATATATACACGATCATATTTGACATCATTTCTTTATTTTATATGCTTTTATCACCTTCCCCCTCAAATACCCGGAAACCAACAGCTCACAAGCTAAGAAAGTGCTTGCCCCCGGATCCTTTCCCTTTTTAAACTCCTGCCACTGTGTCCACCACCATCACCGAAGGTACGTTGCTTGGGTGGGAAGCGACAGCACTTTTTGGTTGTCCTTCATTCGTGGCGCCGAAGGTGTGTATCATTTTTTTTCGTTGAGAGATACCATGTCTTTTTTCAACATTTAGACCCATTTCAAGGGTCTATATTAACCAGAGAGTGATGAATCGGAATGATTTATATACGGACATGTTGGAGATGGATATCCGTTTTTTTTTGAAGTCATGGGGTTATTTCTTAGGTGGAATAAGAAATCTTTTTTGTTTCATGTTGCCTAAAAACGCAGGCGATAGTGGTGGCGGTCTCTTGGATGCTGTGGCCAAGGTTTGCGCCGGAGTGAATCCTATGGAAGTTGGGGGGGGGGGAAGTGACCAAAACGGATGGTTGGAGGTTCTTGTAGAGGGTAGTAGGTCCTGGTAGGTATGTAGCATATAATTTACCCAATATAGGCAGAAAAAACCGCTAAAGAAACGAGGTATAGTCCTTGCCTTCGAGGGGGGTTCTAGAAGTTCCTACCACGTATTAATCAGAACCAGAAGATTCCTATGAGCAATGCAGAAAAAATGTGGGTCTCTGGATAGGGATCATTCATGTTGACGCTTCCCTCAAATATACATGTAAAACAGTGCCAACCTCAAACCAACAAGATGTTTGAGTGTATGCTTTCACATGCCGAAACTACAATCATGATGCGATCTCAACCATAACCCGCATACACTAATAGTTACATACATACATATGACATCTGGATGACATGTTTTTTTTTTTGGGGGGGGTTTGGAATTTCTCCTTTTAAATGACCATCCACGATAATATAGGCAAGTGGGCAATATACTCAAAGCAGCATGTGAAAACTCCCAACGGCAAGTTTCTGACCACCCGGACAACGGGATGTCAGGTCGCATGCCTGACGGTGCGCGTTTGGGGTGAAGGCCGTAAGATGGGTTGACATGAATGGTGGGTCTGGGTGGCTTGGGGGAATGATCCAACTTGACTAAGTTTTTTCAAATGGGATGAAACCACCTAACTAGTGGGTGAATGTAGATTTGATGATACTTTGGGGGTATCCCCCACTAAAACGATGCCAGTGAAAAATTCCAATCTGTGAATTTTTATGGCCCGGGCCCCCTATAAACCTTCACAAAAATTCCACTGTTAGTGGGCCGGGGATACCCCCAAATTATACTTTATTGGATGTTATTGGTTACTTAAGTTTTTATATAAGTGTTATTTAGTGTTATATACTTTATTATTACATCGTTTTAGTTTACTATAGTGTTTGTATTGGTGTTATTTACATATGCAACAAAAAACCACCTGGATTCAGTTGGGTTTCACACCTGAGATTCCAGCCACGCCAAGCCAAGAGACGTGACGGAACGTATCTGTGGGGATAAGTTCTGTGTGAAAAGTTCGGGGAAAATTGGTTTGAAAGAATGACATATGGGTGTTTCCTTAAATGGTGGTACCCCCAAATCATCCATTTTAATAGGGTTTTCCACTAGAAACCCATCCATTTTGGGGTACCACCATTTTAAGAAACACCCACATATAGTCCTGGGAACCTAACATATCCCATTCAGTTGGTCACTTTTTGAGTCGATTAGGATTTTCCGAACTTCCCGTTTGGTGATGATGACTGTATCCGGGGATCCTGGAGGATCAAAATGGGAGCCGAAATTCCATGGATACATCTTTCTTGATTCCCCGATTGGCCGTTTAACAGCCTTTTCTGTATTTTGGAAGAGAAAGGAACTGCGGGCTTTTGGCATTTGTTTCTCGGGGTGTTGAGCGGCGTCCACGCACAAACATTGAGCCTGATTTTAAATTGACAGATGAGACCCCACGGTTTTTTTAGAAAAAACAAAGGTGTACTTTTGCTGTTTGTTTGTTTCCTTTCACTTGGTGACGTCCTATGGCCCTATGATTGATGTACAAATTCCCTCACCAGTTCATGTGAAAAATTGCCTTGGAACTCACCTGGAAGTATTTGAAAATATCTGCAGGTCCTTCGGGACGTTTGACCTTGCTACACATGGCTCCTTTTGGTGGTCGCGATGTAGATCTTTGGTAGGGGAAGTCAGGGAGGGATTGGTGAGGCAAAAGTCGGAGGAACTCTGACAGAAGATAGGAGGAATCATGAAGAAATTTACTAGTTCCATATAGGGGTTTCCCAAAATGGTGGTACCCAACAACCATGGGCTTTCCTACTAAAAATGATCATTTTGGGGTGTTTTGGGGATACCACCATTTAAGGAAACCCCCATATAATCATTACTCACACAGCGAAGTCTAATACAAAATGAACTCTTGGTGGCCCACTTAAACTTCCAGAGGAGGGTATTGAAAAAGCCACACACTTTATTTTCAGCGCGTTTTCATATCATGTTTCCACGTGTTTGGGTGACAACCAAACTGGGCCAACTTTTTTTTTTGGGGGGGGACCTCAAGACTCAGTTGCACTGGAACAAGTATTGGCCAACTTGGTGAAAGAAAAGTGCAAGTCTGCTCGACCTGTTAGACCAAAAGCAAAGAACAAACATGTGCATGAACATGACAGGCATTTGAAAAATCATTTCAGTATGAAGTGAAGGCCGGTGGTTTGGCTTGTACAATTACCTGGTTATAACCTAGTTCAGTTACAGCCCAAGCATGCAACCATCAACGAATCAGCACTGAAAAATCAATGGACCTCAACCAAAATGGATCTTGGAGGTATCGAGATTTGAATCACTACGATCGTTTGGTCCCTTGCTCCCCGAGGCTGGAACTTTGGGAGAGAAAATGGAGGGATGGGACTGATGGGACGATGGCTATATGCGCGATCTGCGATCGGGTGTAAACTCCCATTGTTTCCATCTAATAGGGGATGGTCATCAACCCAAAAGTAGGGTTTATATACCCAAATTTTAGGGTTTGTATACCTAATATACGGATTCCCTCTTGAATGTGGGATGACCATTCCCCACAAAACGCGACTTTTAACCCTGACGCATATTGCTGGAACAAAAAGGGCCCTTACCTTTTAAGGCAACGGATTGTGACAAGACTTGGGATGATTTTTGCCAAAGAAGTTGACGTTCTTTCAGCGGATTTTTCACCTGAGCAGCCTCGGTGTTGCGGACAAAAACTCATGTGTCCCTTTCCAATGCTTGAATTTTTCGGTGGAAGAACAAGAAGTAATACTATATGCATATATATATATATGTGTATATATATGTATGTAATACCGATGCCCAGATTTACTTCCACGAAGTGTTTTCCAGATATTTATAGGAAGACATGTGTGCTTTAGATCCAAAACTCAACAAGACTCAATGGCTTTGTGAGTCAAAAACCAATCTTGACTCAACTTTTCGTGGATGAAACGAATCCATTAAAAAACTCCAAACATATTCTTGTTGTTTGTGGTTTGTTGTGATGGCACTAGCAATCAAACAACAGTAAACTTACAAACATCACCCCTTTTTTTTGGTGGCTTCTACCCGGACAAGGTGAAAATTCTGGAGCTCTGAGTGGGCCAAATGACAGTTCCTGTGTGGAATAGCTAAGCGCCGAAACTTGCGGCATGTGACGTCAAAAAATTCAACTGGTGGTACTTGAGTGGTAAGTACTTGACAAGAAATCCTCCCTCAGCAGAAGTGGGACAACTTCTCTAACTCACCTGTCGCAGCCAATTAGCCCATGAAAACGCCTTTTTTTTGGCCGCAAAAAAAGGAAGGGGATGCCGGGGGTAGAATTTTGAGTCGATACCATTGATGTCATTTTTTCGATCCAGAGTTTTTTATTCAAAAAATCATTGAACCACCTCAGGCCTGGTGTGTGCAATTTGTGGCTGGTTGAAATCTTGGAGCTCAAAGACTTTATTTTCTTAACTAGTCATGTTAGCAGGATTGGTTGGTAGGATCTACATGGGTTGTGAAAAATGTGAAAGTTGGGGTTAATCTCCTTGGGAGAATTCGAACAAAAACTGAGAAAATTAGGCTTGAAAACCTCATGGGCCTGACAAAAACACCCAGGCCACCGAATGAAGACTTCCACGCATAATTACATGATTATATGTGTCATTGAAAGATAGCTAGATCTAGTTGTTGGATGGAAGGTGACCCATCTATGATGTAAATGGGCCACAACGATTCCCCGCTTTTTCTCAGCTATATGACTCCTTTAAGCTGCCATTAAAGAAAACCGATGCGGAAGAATGGAGCCAACGCCTGTTTTTCTGTAGTCTGGAAACTTTATTCTTATGGTACACTTGTACAAAATCCTTTTGGCCAAAGCCTTTTTGAGTGTAGAAACACTTCGTTTGTAGGGCAGTATTTCAGTTGATGGTTCAGAAATCCGGCGAACCAGTTGAGGTTGGTTGTTTATCCCATGTTTATTCCCCATTATTTATGACGGGTGTTGATACATACCTTGTAGTTACCTAGCCGGATTTCTGAACCATCAACAGTATTTCAGCATGACTTGAGCCGTTCTTGGCCACCAAAAATGGCCCGCGACTTTGGCAATTTCTGGCTCAAAGGGGTTGGGACCCAACCCAGCTGGGCTGGGAAGGGTTCCTCCACCCTGAGGGCCAGGGGCCATGGTACCTTGGTGGAAAAAAATTGGGTCCAAGTTATTTTTCCATACGTTCGAATCAAAAAACACCACCACCCCTCAAAAAATCCCCGAAAGATGTCTACACATTGAAATTTTGCTTCGATTTCGTGGAAATTGGTGGAGTTTTTGGGCCAGTTTCAAGAGTAATATACACTTAACTCCCATCATCAGGTTTGCGTGGAAAATGGTCCCAGGGTTTTTGGGGTTTGGCTGGCCTTTGAAGGGACAGTGGTTGGAAAAAGGACCAACTTGGAACATGTTGGATGTGGTCTTTGTTTTTTTTTTTGGGGGAAGGAATTCTACTAGCAGATGAATTTTTTAGTGGTTTTCTTGAAGCATTAAAACCATTACAACATATTATTTGTATATACATCTTCGAAACATGTTCTAGATTCATGTGGAAGAATTTTTGGGGGTAATTTTTGGGTCTGCCGTGAAGCTTTCTCAGCCTCAAGAGCTGCCAAAAACCCAGGTGAAGTTTAGTCGCCCTTGGGGTTTGAACATCTTTGAAAGGTTCCATCGGTAGGTACCGAGGTGCTAACGCAAGGCCTTCGAGAAGTGGAATCATCTGGATGTTGAACCGAAAATAGTGGGTTTTCCCTGCAAATCATCCATTTTAATAGGGTTTTCCATTATAACCCATCCATTTTGGGGAACACCCATCTCTTTTCATCTTTTCTCACTTTCCAAAAAATAATGGATTCCTAGCATTTTTTTGACCAATCAAAAAACAAGCAACAATCATTCATCAGAATCATAACATATCCTTTTTTCCAAAGTGTTTTGTTTTCATTCCTTGATCATTTCCTCTAACTCGAAAACTTGAGGATGACAGCCCACAAAAATAACAAAAAGCAACCACGCGGCATGTTCCTTTCATCACAAAAGCATCCACGTTTTGAGGAATTTGTTGCAGCGACCAAAGATGGCCTCATTGTTTACGACGCTTCTCAAATCGAGGACACCGATGAAGGTGGCGTCCAGTTGAAACCCGTGGAAAGGGGTGTTTTTTTGGTAATCCACAGCAATTTTCACCACAAATTCGTCGTCAGAATTTGACAAAAAACCATCATCTCACCATCTGGACAAAAAGTTCCGAAGTTTCATTGGAAAGATTCTGTACGCATCCATCAAGATGTTGGTCAATATTACTTCCTCCAAGAACCGCAGCCTTTTTTTGGGCAGCAGCTGTTTTTTGGTCCCTTTCCCGTCGGCACGCGATGAAGATCGGCATCCTTCGTTTGGGTACTGAGTTGGCAGATCCGATGGAATTGGACGATTCGGACGCTTCAGTGGCAGAGCTGAGACGAAGTGTTCGTGAAAGACTTGAAGTGGACGAGAAGATGGGAGTGAGACTCGGAGTTTCTGGGAAAATTCGTTCTTGGGAGGCAATTGGGGAGAAGATTGAAGGAACAGCATGGCTCTTTTTGCTTTGGATTGGGAGAAACCATGAAAAAGAAGATTGTGAGGGGGTGGTTTGGGTGATGTATATATTTTGAAGAATTATATACAGAACACAGCTACATTCACATTATGTGTATGTAACATATATAATACATATATACATACACATATTGTTTTTCTATATGCATAGATGTATGTGTTTTTGTATATACAAATATAAGATGTCTATATAGTTATATATATATATATCATGTATATCATAATACATTGATTCTCGACCATTGACTTCACCTGTTTTTTTTTCCCATTCCCCATCCACTCATACGATTCCCCAGATTTGTGAGAAGGTTTTTGCCCAGAATAAAAGTTGGTTTCTTCAATAATTCCTGAGTTGACTGAGAATCCTGAAGAAAATGGGGGTTTGATACTTGTGTAACAAATATTTGCATGTTTACTATGATTTCATAGGGTTTAGTATTCATCAAAACCATTTTAGATCGCTTCTTTTCCATGTCAATCCTGGATCTTTCAGGAAACTTGTCCACAAGACACAAGTACTTGAAGATGCGGACACGTTGACATCTTGTGGCTTGGAAGATGGCAGTACTGTTGTGGTGATCTTAGAGAATCCTGGGCCTATCGTCTTGATGCTTATCCATACTTAGGGATGATTGGATGATTGAGTTCTGGTGGAAAGGTAGAATTTCATGCTTGCATACTAAGGACTTGAATAATCTGAAACAAAGCTTGCTTCAAGATGGTTTGGGGAAAAGTTGATGTTTGGTGAGACTGGTGTATATACATGTGGTGTCTACTTCTGTTTTTTCCGCGTCATACCCCATTCTTGGAGTGTTCATCACCAAAAAAGTGAGTGACATCTCTTGCGAAAGATTCAACCATTTCCATCCATTTCCATCCATGGGGACCTGTGCAGCTGTGCCTTTTTGATGAATCATCAAAGAATCACTCGGTGGTGGTTTCAGATAGTTTTTTTTTAAAAGAATTTTTAGCCACAGTAGGGGTTTCATGATCCAACTTGACGAGCATATTTTTCAGATGGGTTGGCGAAAATCACCAACTAGATCAACTTCATTTTCAAGTTGAAACCCCTAGGTACTTTACCATTTGTGCCTTCAGGGTACGTTTGTTTCACCCAGTCCATATTTATCACCGTAAGTACCCGGTTGGTAATTTGTTGGATCAACCCCATAGAAAAGACATGGCCTAGTCCGAAGGAATGATTGGAGTGCTTCTCCACTACTGAATACGACCGTTTTCTTTTTCCGTACATTCAATTTGTTCAATTATCCGAGGAATTCTTCTTGCCAGAAAGTGACATTCTTGAAATCAATCTTCACCTTAAGCATTGTTTCTGAACTTGCACCCTCCAACACATTTCTTGTTTCGACAACCCCGGAAAAAAACTCCAAGGAAGACTTCACGTCTTCGCCATCGCTCGGGACTTGGAACAAAAATTCACCCGGCTGCGAAATCAGAGAAGCTGTCGCATGGTATCGCAGAGATTAAGGTGGCAGCTTCCACCTTTAGAGATCAGGCTTGGGGGGAAATCACCATGGATCAACCATTGAGGATGCGTAATTAGTTGTTGATATTTTTTGGTCAGTAGTTGGTGATAAATACTTAATACTTGGTGGAATCTCATGTTTAATTCGTTTTTAATTCACAAGTTTACCCAGAGCAGATGTTTTTTATCTTCCCGCCCTGAGATAGGTTTGATTTGCGCATGTGTCCTTTTTGTATGTTGAAGTTTGAGATTCTTGTGAATGGCATGGAGACAGTACCGGGTTTGATCTATCTGTCACTTCATTTCCCAAGGATTTGAAAAATGCGTGAAAAATCATCTCCAACCCCACGTGACCTGTCAAAAAAGGATCATGGCGACTGTGGAGCAAATCTGTTTTTGACCCTGAAGAATGAAGATGGTTCGGTGTTGGCGAAGCAAAATCTCTTTGGTACCTACAGGCTGGAACGAGACAATTTGGAGGTTTTTTTCCAGTGCGTTGTCATGTAAGGGGTCCATCCATCTGCTCAGCATACTGATTCATAGGTGATGAACAGTTGACCCAAAACTCCTCATTTATAGGTGATTCACTCGTCACTTTAAGTGATAATTGGAAGGTGGCACAGAAGTGAATGTTGCCAGCTGCAAGGATAGATGTTAGTATTGAATTGATCAATCATATCATTGTTTTCATGTACTCAATACATTTGCATAAGGATAACTTCCCCTGTACAACGAAGCACCATGGCTAAAGTACCATCTCGTTCTGAATTATAGATACATCATGATCATAATATACTGAATGCGAGAACACTCTCCATCTAGATACATACTCGCATACACACAAATAGTCAATCAACATCACTTTTCATAAGGTTGATGGTTTTAATCACCCTGTAGGTTCCTGCAGAGATGTTTTTTGTATCTCGAAAAATGCTGGACCTGCGTTTCGCGTTTTTTTTTTTCGCATATCTTGGTGACGGTGGATTTGTGGACCCAACTGTCAAGTTTCAGCCTGGAAAACGTCACTTCTTAGAGTTTCACCAACAGGGGGATATCACTTTTCACCCCCCACGACCTGTGGCGAAAAAGTGAGTGAAGTTGCCGGACTTGGTTTTTTTGACTTATCGATTTCGAAAAACTTGAGATTCAACAAAAATCGAATCGGTGGGGGTGTTTTCAAACAGCTTTCCTGACTCGAAATAACGTTTAGAAATCCCCCAATTTAAAAGGAGAAAATGTCCATTTGATGGACCCTTTTTAAAGCATATTTTGTCAACTGGGCTGAAACAACAGCCTAGATACATAACTGTTACCCACCACAACAAGGGTTTGGGAACATACTGGAGGGATAACCATCCATTGCCAATTCAACACGTTGCTTTGACCACTGCCAAACGGTTTGGTACCATCCTAATAGAAGTGGTACCTCAAGCCTTATAGATCCTCCTGCCAAGTTTCTTTTGTGGTTTTCGGAGTTGAAATTTCACATCCGATGTGGAGTTTGGTACTGGAATTTTTCGTTTCTGCCCTGCAATCTGTAGATCTGATAGATCATCATAAATGCATCTGGATTGGAAACCACAGTCATTTTCTTGTGACCGGTGAAGAGCCGGATATATCTCCTATCCAAGGAAAATAATTATATCATGAATCAATGTTTGATCAAAACATCATCATCTTGAAAATTATCCCAGGACATGTAGTGAATTTTTGCCCCCACTTTTTGGACATTCATAAAGCTAGCTTGTTGCGTTAGGCAAGAGGGCTATCCTTACGATGCTCATCCACCACCACTGACTTTCAATGATGACAATGACTTGGTTGCCTTGGCTAAACCTGGACATTTCTTTCAGAAGCTTCGCTAAAAGTGACTGAACTCGACAGCACACATGGACATATTGATCCAATACTTGGTGGTAGTAGTGTACACCCCAAGTGGTACATATAAGCATGCAAAGGAACGTATGTATATACAATATATTTCTATACGCTATGCGTATATATATACATATACAATGATATATGCACAATTATGCACACAGACACCTATTCTCACTTTGAACAGTGAAGCAAGGAGCAACGGGCAAGGGATGCATTTTGTACATAATGAAGTGCATTAGCTGTTAGCTTTTTGGTTTTTGGAGATATGATGGGGGATAGAATTCTGAAATCAAGACCTGACAGTAAGTAGGATAACGTATTTGACAGATCCTTGTAGACGAAAGCGACCAACTCACTATAATGTCATTGTTATGTGATTATGTATCTAGATTCTAAATGAGAAAAAACATGGCATCTATTGTCGTTGACCAATTTCGGGGGACATGACTCAACAAACGATTGCAATTTCAAGTGACCTGCGAACTTGCCAAAATCTAAACACGGGACCCGCGATTTTTGGTACATCATCCCGGATGGTGTGTGGTTTCCTACCATCAACAGGAATCCCATTTGTTGTCTCCATCGGAAGCCACACGAGGATGGAATACAGCATCGGGAGCCTCGGGCAGATTGCGGTTGATGATTGGACATGCCACATGGCCAGCAGCAGAGTAGCCAGTGGTAGCTACGCTCTGTTTTGGATGGCTCGGTCGGACGCGTTTCCACAGGGAAGGCCACATCTAAATTTTCGGAGTTTGATTTTATTTTGAAGTATATGCAAAGTCTTGGAGAATCCAATAGATTAATAGGATGATGGTCGTTATATGATCCGGTATACCACGATAGGGAGAGCTTCAAATGATACAGATCCAAGGGTTTAGTGGCAAATGTTCGAAAGATGTTGCCCCCTCTACCATTTTAAGAGTCAACCATCCCATCGGGGTGAATTCAATTCTAGCGACCTCTGAAAAAATCGAAAAGCTCCCTTAAAAGATTCGTAGTTTGGCTGGGAAATTCCTGCGTCCCTGCTTTTAATGTGTCAATTTTACGTTGGATGGGAACGCGATTCAGTTTTTTGACAAGTCCATAAAACTCAAGTCCTGCGTAAAATGCCCTTCTAAAGATTCCCTGGAGGGTTAGTAAAGTTGGCATGGTAAAATTAGTGTCATATCTACGTCAATTAAAATTTCCTGTGTAAAAGATTCACCTGAATTTGTCTACGGCTGATGCCATGCCGTTTGGAAACGGCAATCAAGTTTGCAGCCATTTGAGTGATTTGCAGGGATGGTTCAACCGTGATTCTATATAGTATATATTCTATGTCATATCTATTCTGTGTATATATATATATATATGTATGTATGTATAGTTATGCTCAGCGCCCCCCCCCCTCGGACCTACATGTTTTGAACACAAGACTACATTCATTTGCAAAGCATACCTACCTGTCTGGAGAAACAAATCAGTTCATCTGCAAAAACAATCAAAAAAGGTTGCTCAAGTCGGGTGTGGGGTGGGCCCGGGGCCGGCTTTTGATGGTTTTTGAATGGGCACAAACTCCCATGTCTTCTCAAACTTTAGTCCACGGTTTTTCCCACAAAAAAACAGAAAACCGGTGCTATTGCAACTTCAACTCCTTCACCCTGACATTTTCGGCTCCAATGGCCGACCCCAAATTTCATCAATAGCGGACCCCAAATGTCATATCATCCAGCTCATGAATTTTAGACAAAAATCTAGCTACATTCATCCAACCGGTCACCTCAAGTCAATTTCTCGAGAAAATAAATCCCCAAATTTTTCCTTGCAACTGAGGCGAGATCTTCTATGAGAGTTCATCCTGCACTGCTCCAAGCCAAGTAGTGGACTTCAAGTTTTCTTCTCTTCGCACACGCAGTGGCAGTTGAATTCCAACGAGTGTGTGATGGTCAAACCTCCAGAGGGACAAAACATGATGGTCAAAATCCCTCGTTGTTTTTGCCAACATGAGGCCAGACAGAGATATATAAAAGACACGTGGCAGCAAAAAGAGTGAAGTTTTTCCCGAAAAAACCGGATACGTTTCCGAGTCTTTGGATGTTTGTTTCGGTTGAAATCAAAATAAGTTGCCCTGAAACTCGCAAAACACGAGTAAACCTTTCGCCGCGACTGAGTCAGGCTGTACAGGGTTTTCTTTGTGCATGTGTTGCACGAATTATCCTCCCTGACGGGTGGTGGGTTTCCATGAGCTGTACAGATGTTATTTTCTTTGTCAAAAAAGGCTGCTGCAACGGTGGGTACGTACCTCCAACTATCATAGTTCAGTAGGCCAACTGGGGGCCTTTGGAAGATGGCTATTGCGAAGCGAACGGATTTTGTAGCAAACATTTGATAAACTAAAAACCGCTGCGAGATTTGAGGAATATAGATATCCGCCAAAGTGGCAGATGGGTTGTGCGATTTAGGCATGCACACAATTTCACAAGCATTATTCCAAGTCTTCATATTGAAATTTTTCGGGTTGTGATGTTCAAAATCGATGTGAGCAAGTGCAGATATCCTATCAACATATGCGTTTTCTTACCTGAAGTCTGTTCAAGGCACGACTGGCCTCATGCTAATGTTTTCATATTTCATGTGCGAGAAGATTCAGACGCCATGTGGTTGGTTCATAGACATCATGTTCTCATTGCGATTGAAGCAGATAATTCTAAAGGTGGGGATAGCCTCAGAGACCCAAAAAACCACATACAGTAATGGCCATCTTTTGCAAAGATGGGGGGAAACCTCTGTGAGGAATCCGTTTTTTTTTTCCAGTGACCTTGTTGACGCATTACTTCTTGCAGAATATGGATTGATTAAGATGTAACGCATGGTTTCTGGATAAGTATGGGGTTTTGGAGGTAAGAGGTGTTACTTCTCTTCGAAAGGGTACATGTTCCACATTTACAACTTCCAGAATTGCGAGTACAAAATCATCATATTCGAGCTTTTTTCCAGAACACGGAACTAGGGAGAACAACAACACATATATATATATATATATATTATTGGGCTTATCCTTGCATAATGCATATATCTATTCTCGACACCCGTTGCGAACAAAAAAAACCGTGTGGGCCCCGGAAGCTTTCCAACCAAACATCCTGATGCAGGTGGCAATTATCGCACGGGCCGATGCACAGATGGTCGAAAGGTGAAGGTATTGGCGTGACTTGGCACATGGCAGTTCTTTCTTCCCATCCATGGTGGACAAATTGTTGACCAAGCGATGTTTTTTTTGTTTTTTGTGGGAACACATGGCTATTTGATGTTATTTGGATATTTTGTTCGTTGGTAATTCGACCCAAAGAAGGAAAGTTCCAAAAATTTGATGCCATTTTGATGCCTTTTCAATTTGGGGATGTCAGTCACTTGAATGGAGCTCCGCCGGCCTAAGGTCCATGCCTTGTCCTCCCAATGCTTTCGGCTTCGCATGGAGTTGGGGCCGTCCAATTGAAGGGTGGAGAGACAGGAGAAAACAAATCAGTGGCTGATGGGTTGATTCAGGTCCCAATTTTTGGGTCCCAATGTTCTTTTAATCCACAAAAACACATTGATGGCAACCAGAAAATCCCAAGGGCCCAAGCACCGTTTTTTGGATGGTTGTATCAAACCCTTGGTAAATCCATGGGGATAAACCAACGACCTTCTCCCCAAGGCGATGACGGGGCGTTGTTGGCCTCAGTATGCGATGAAGGGGTCCGTGTCTACGACGCCGATCATCGGTACAAAGTGGTTCAGGAGTTAGAGAAGGTTTGGGGGACCATGGGAGATGATGGGGTGATGGTTGAGAAGTTTAGACAAAGAATTTAGTGAGATGTTTAGATATATAATTATATTATGTATACTGTATATTTATTTGTTTTTTAGTTGGAATTAATCTATAGTTTTGAATGGAACATTTTTCAGAAGATGTTCTTTTCTTTTTTCCCGGTGGAGATGGCAATATCTTAATTGGTTCTGTTGGACTACTGAAATCTGCACACTTGAAGGTATGACGGCATGAGTTGAGGTGAGCGTATTTGTTTCTACGAAGCAAGATGGGAGATATGGACAAGGACAAGAGAATTCCTTGCGAAGATTTATGTATATTATATATATATAGATCACGTTGTGAGACTTTCTTTTGGAAACGGCGACCATGATGATTGACGACTTTGATGATGTTGATGATGAAGTCGAAGTGCTGCGTGTTGTCGTCGTGGTGGTGGCTGGTTTGGTCATTAAATTAACCATCTTGGGGGGATCAAATGTATGGTAATCTTGATGGATTTCCCAAATAATTGTACGTTGTTTGGGTTGGTCATATAATCACCCCTGACAACGGGGGGGGGGATGATTATATGATCCCTTCGTTTTTGGGAAGATGCAGGTGGCACCAGATGTACAAGGTCGTGCAGGTGGAGTTCGAGCATTGTATTTTTCACCACTAAAGACCTATTTGGTGACTTATGAGAGCCTTGAGCCGCAGAAATTTCGGGTGAGTTTGCTTGGTTTGATTTTTGTGGATTGGTTCTTTGTTTTGGATTGGTAGTTTCTTTTTTTTTAAAGAAATGAAATGGGTCCCAACCATATAATCCCAGTATTAAAGAGAATCAACGTTTTTTTGGGGCCTTGATGTCAATGAAATTGAGGACGCCCTTTCAAGCAAAGGGTTTTTTCTATCATAAGGTTTTTCGGATTTCAGGTACCCTGAGTTACAAACAGCCACAATGACATTCCCTTCTTTTGTTTTCAAGGGGGTTTTCAAGGCGGCAAACTCATCAATGTGTAGCGTGTGATTGTTTTTTGTCGATGGAAGCACCGGCAAAAAACTACTGAGGAAGTGGGATCCACAGTACCCTGAGAATGTACATGTGCGCTCCGAGTTCCGGGATGGGCAAAAAAGGATTATCGGATCGAAATCAAGCAAGTGAAATACGCAACTTTTGGGGGCATTTCCAACGGTTGGCAGTTGTAATATCGATACGATGTGATTTGGTCAGAAAATTTAGGGGGATATACCAGGGATTGTAATTTCAGGGATCCAGGGATCACTTCATTTGGAGAAGTTGCGAAAACATTGAAACTTGGAGGCCGGGGAAATGATGTGAATGAGTATGCTTCATTTGTATCTATCGAAGATATGTAGATGATATGTAGTCTTTCTGGTATTCCTTATCCTGAAGGATGATAAATTGTTTGCCAGGAGTGGTTGGTGACTGCTACATACATTTACATGGGTTCGCGTGGCATGTTCCTGTCCCCGCCCGTATGAGGAAAGAACACGTACTATGTATTTGCATTTATAGATATTTTCTCTTCAATTCAATTTGAAATACTCTTTAGATGCTATAAAGATGTAACACCTTATATTATCAACAGTACAAGCCAACGTATTTGGTCAATTGTGGAGTGAAACAGGAAATTAGTGATGACTATTTTGATTTCATGTGGATATCAGTCAGTGAAGAAGATGAGGTTTCAACAAGCGCGTCGTCAAGGGACTAAGAAACTGTCAAGAAAAGAAATGGTGGTTGGAGAAAGCAGGACAATGGATTTTACAAGACTAAGCCAAGCGTTGAAAATGATGTCCAGAAGTATTATTTGGAAAAACTGAAGCATGAATGGATTTGCGATAGATGTGATAAACCATTGAAAGGAAGCTCCAACATGTCAAGATATTCTGAATCTGAAAAGATCCAGAAAATATTTGCAAGAAACAATAACAAATCTGCAAGAAACAATAGTAAATAGAATTTTGCAGCTAAATGTCAGTGTCAAGACATGTTTAAGGTCGATTTACAGAGCGATGCCCTTTCAAACAAATTAGACGAGTACTGGAAATCAACAATCCAGAAAGGAAACGCAACAGGGCAAGACGGATGAATATCCTGAAGACGGTAAATGGCATGTTCATGATACAGTTGAACATAAGGGAGAAGGGCAATGATATAGGTACACTGTGGATGATGGCAACACATTTGTGCAAACAGAAGGTAATTGCTTTTGCATATTGAATGTAGTTATTTGTTAATGACCATTATGGTCAAGAATTGTTTTTTCCTTACAATCAAGGATTTTATCAATAGCACCAAGAATAGTTCTTTTGCAAAATGACATACACAAAACGTGAATTAAACAATTGCCTTCTCTCTTGTATTTGACTTTCCCCTTTCAAGACAAATGGCCAGGTCTTGTTTATGTTTATGGAACGTACTGGTTAATATGCTAAAGAAGTGCTTTATCTCTTGCAGTACTGTATGTTTTTTCAGTAAAGGAAGTGCGTATGCTTATTGAAAACAAGAGCGACTGCAAATGGCAAAGAATTGTTTCATCTCCTACAGTCTATTTTCCAATGAAGGCATATACATGAACATGTTTATTCAAAACATTTGTTGATGAATTTGGCAAAACGTTGCTTTATATCTGACAATATGTTTTTTAGGACAAAAGCAAATGAACATGCTTGTTGAACATGTCAGTTAATCAATGCGGTAAAGGAGTGTTGTATTTCATTGACACCACTTTTTTTATATTATGTAGGTTGATGCTGTTTTAGTGCTCACACTCCATTTACAAAATTTGAGAAAGGTATAGATAATTGATTGTGCTTCTTGATTTTCCCGGACAAAGAATAATCAAAGTGAATAAGGTAAAAAAAACTGTTGTTTATTCTTATGCATTTTTCATTTTGATAGATACATGTGCTGGAAATGGTGGTGTGGTCAGGGGATGCTCAGCCAGATGTATAAGGATGCCAAAATGTGAAGGGTTTTCCAACCGATGAAACGATTCAGGTATGGGCACTCAAGGGCAAACGTGCCGGTGAAGCTTGGTAATGCAAATGACTCATTAAGCAATGGTGCTTGACCGGGGATTGGGGTGTTGATGGTAAAAAACGGCCTCAGATTTTGCGGAGAAAATGAAATTCCCCATGACATTTCTATAAAAATTTGAGAATTTGCGAGAGGTTTTTCTACATCCATAATTCCATAATTTGAAATCAATTGAAAGGATTTTCCACTTCCAAACTATCATTCTTGACCTCCGTAAAACTGCGTGAATGGAATACATACCACACAAGATGCGCCCCAGAGACATGTTTGAAAAAACGTTGGGTCGGAGAAGATGTGTTCTTTCCTTTGAGATCTCAAGGGGGCTGAATGGTGATGTTCCAGGGTCCTATTCTACATATACTATATAGATACATAAAAAACTTCTCCACACCAAGTAGATGTACAACAGATGCGTGTGTTTTTACATAATCATGGATAATCATGGATCAATTCAAGATCAAATTGATACACACTGGATACGATTCTTTAATGCTGGGACAGCATGCATTACACCTGTCTTTGCGAAGATTTCTAACATAGAGGGTTGATAGGGACGTTTCAAGAAAAAGCTGAAAGTTAGGAGATGCAACAAATACCAACCCTGGATGCAAGCAGACTCTGAAATACTCTCCATGCATGGACATATCATGCCGTGGCCTTCTCTGCAGCTTTAAACTCATTTCACTTCCGAAGCCGAACCATGCCAAGCTGGTCTTGGCTCACCGTAACTTGGGCCAAAGATTCTGAAGAAATCTTTTCCCCCCCAAATCGTTTTTGGAACCCCGGGGAACATGGTGACAAGGGAAGCTCTTTTTAGGAAAACACAAACGATCCTGTGACTGGGAGGACTAGGTCATGGGAAATCTGGTTTGCGGCGTTTCAGAGATTCGCGACTGGCTTGGCAGTCTGCTAAGCTAGTCCGCACCTCGTCTTTACCAAGTCAAGATGATCATTCAAACATACACCCCATCCACCAATGAATTGCTAGGATGAATCAATGACCATTTGGCAAACAAAGGAGCTACCGACATTGGGTTCAAGATGGCTAGATTCATGAAGCAATGTAGATCAAGGAAAAAATCCAACCATTTCCACTAAGACGGAGAGATTTCCAAGAGTTAGTTGCTTGAAAGCATCGAATTTTTGAGCTAACATCCCCTTCATGATCAAACATTAAGAAATCAGGTCAACAGATTCTGTCCCAGCAATCTTATGATGTAACACTGTGAACTTCAAAGTATTTCATATGTTGAGATAAGATATGACCTGAAAACTCATTTCTCAAACACATCCCTAACCCCCTGACTACCTTTCCTTCGCACTGGTGAGGTCGCTGGCCTTTGCCAACTGGCTTTGGCTGGGCCTACGTCTCTTGGACATGTACCTCAGTAGCACACCTGACAGATGGGAGGCAACCTTTAAGATACTCAACAGCCAAAAAATGTATAGTCTAGTGATATGATTAAATTAGACATGAGTTGATATGATTCTGATATATTCATATTATATTCATACAGAATTAGTTTTTTCTAATTTTATACATGGAATGATAAGATTGTAATATCTATTTTCATTGAAACAATCACTATGGCAAAAAAGACCATGGCTACATGTACATGATCCATGCCCTTCACTTCGTCTGGACGTCCATCAAACTGGATGACTTTTTTTCGGGTGCATTCGGGGTGCACCAAAGTTTCCCGTAAGTTTTGAGAATACATAATGTCAGTGTTCCAAATTATTATGATGTTCACCAAGCCAGTATATATATATATAAATATGAATTAAATTTGTATCCATAATTTTTGAAATCACCATTTCGTGTGTTTGGAAAACTCACCATTTGGGTTGGAGAAAAATCATCGAATATCTGCACAACATCCTCAGCTCCTTCCACAGCGCAGGTGAACGGTATGAGCGGCAAGTGCTTTGAATCTGACGGTAGCGGCTTCACGTGTCGGCGGGCCAAGGGCCGAGGTTTTACCCCGGTGGAATCCTGAAAAAGATGCTTCTGAAACGAACAGATGTGAGTTTTTGGAAGCTAAGATAACCTCCAAACATACCTGAAATGAAATGGAAAAAACCTCGACAGGTCAGATGCGATCCAACTTTGAATCTTTTTTTTTTGCATGGAATTTTTGGACAAAAATGATCCATGAATCTACACCCCCGAAAACTCACATGTCCTGTAAAAAGAGGGACTATTTCAGTAGGGAATACATCTTCCAACCATTGATTTTCAGGGGACATGTTAGTTTTCAGGGGTGTAACTGAAATCGCGCCCCTCGTTTCAAAGCAAACACCCTTCCGCGATTTTGAGGATTTCCGAAGCTCTTTAAGCTCTCAATTTTCGAAGGTGAATCTCTCCATCATGTATCAGCAACACCTCACAGGATACCCTCCCTGAAACTAACATGGCACCTGAAAATGGAGGGTGGGAAGGGTAGTTTACTTTTGGGATGGCCTATTTCGAGGGACGAGCTGGTAGTTTCAGGGAGTGTAACTATATCTTTTCGATGGAAAGGCCAACTTGATTTGCATCAAAGGATCGAGTTACCGGATGTTTCTGTTTTATTTTTGGATATGTGAAGAGAGAGCATGGTGACATCGACATAATCAACGATGTGGGATAATATCAGCCCCTTCCTAATCTGGGGGTAGATTTTAAAGGTGTTTTGCTTTCAATTTAATCTATTTCAAGACAATTCGCACAAAATTTTGGCTGTAATTTGACCCAAATACAACACCGTGGCCAGCCTGGTTCCGGTGGTCCTATTTTTGTTTTCCCCCTTTCTAACTGCAGAAGAAGTTTTTGGGCCGCTCGAGTGGCCGCAGTTTTTCCAATGGATTTTCTGAGTCATATCTGCACTAATTTGAAAAAGGTATGTAGTCATATGTATATATATATATGAGTATAATATATGTACAATATATGTATATATATATATGTATATAAGATGTAATTAGCAGAGTGCAAAACATGTCATGGTCATTACTAGTAATCTTTTGATATGAAACTCTTGACATTTTCATGGTCAGTACAATGTACCTTTTGACATTACTTGTAATCTTCCCTTGCAACTGATTCACTGGTCCCAGGTGATGCTGGCCCTGGCACAGTGGTTTGGGATCCCGATGCTCCTTGTGGTGACGGGACCGGGTCCGGTGGTGGTGGGATGAAGTGTTTAACAGCCCTGGTTTGGAATTAGGGAGAACAATGGCATGGGGGTTAACCAGGGGTCATTTACCAATTTGGGGGGATCAATGCAAATGGTGATTTTGATGGATTTCCCCTGCATTGTTTGGGTTGGTAATATAATGACCCCTGTTGAACCCATTATATTATATTATCATTATGTAATCATTTGTTTTGAAGTGTCGAAGTCCACGACAAAAAGAACACCATTGGCGAACAGAACTAAACGAATCTCATGTGAATAATGTACCCCCTACAATCTTCACTCTTGGCTGTTACGGAACTCAAGGTATGCCAAAATGAAATGGAATTTTCATGACAGATTTCCATGTTGCGTTTAGATGTGCAAAATCCTATATCGACATGGTTTTTATTGAACACCAACAGAGGCCCCAAATCCACATAGCATTTTCAGGGATCGCCTCCTAACATCGGGGATTTCCACCATGTTCACATGGAGAAAAAACCAACCCTTCGTTCGGTGCGTTTTTGGGCCGCTTCTTCAGTCATGTCTCGAACTACTACCTTGTTTGAGCAAGACTCAAGACCTCATTGAACTTGCTCTTTGTTTGGTTTAGTTATTCCTTGAAGTCTCTGCAAGCCATGTGTAAACCAACTCTTGTTTATAGGAATTTGCGATGTTTTCAAATGGTAAATTTAGGTCCTTAGAACACATTCACCAAGCTCAAGTCTCCAAATGCAAGCCCACTGGATCTCTTGAAACCGCCTTATGATAGTTTCGGTGCCTATTGTGAACCGGATTCTCTGGCAGATCCCCTGAGTGGATTCAAGCGAAAATTTTGATCTCAGCCACCACAATTGATCTCTTAACCGTCGAGGTGCTCGAAATTGTTTCAGATGGTTTGCCTTTGAAACAAAAAAACCACCATGCCATGGGTCGCGCCAGAACGATCGCAGGAAGTCCTACATTCATGCAGCACCAAATGCAGGCAGTGCCCCAATGACAGCAGGTGCCAAGTGAGTACAGCAGTGGCTTTCTTACACCTTGCACTAGAACACTTTTACCGTTGATCCAGATGTTTCCAAAGATGTTGTTTTCATTGGTTTCGAACCATGCATTAGCCAACAAAAGCTCCGAACATATTTTTGTTTTGGCCTCCAATTTTTTCATTTACAACACACACACACACACACACATTTTGTGTGTACCAAAAACCAGATCCTCATCAAGATCTATCAAGTTATATACACCTTTCGGTCGTCATTTAACACCTTTGGATCATTTTTTCATCAATCAACAAACAATTACACAATTACCCTCCAGGTAACGGATACATATCCTATCTTTGGAAGAGCATGTTCCACCTCTTCAAAATCACCGGAAGGGGAAGGGGATATGTGGTCGTTCCCGTTCCGGGTACCGCTCCAACCCGTTCCAGGTGCTGGCAAAACAGTGCATACTTACATCTCCGCCACGGTGGAAAATCCCGAGACTTTCGCTAGCGTAGTTGGAAGTTGTGCCAAGTTCCATGGCGAAAAAAACGGAAGAAATTCCCATTTTGGGGGTTTGTGAATTGCTTGCTGTGTTTTTTTTGGTGGATGTGGCTTCATTTGCTGGATGTTTTTTTGTTGTTGTTTGTTGTCAGGTTCCTGGGGGTTGTTTGTTCATTTATTTAAGATGGATGTCATTTATTAGTTGGAGAGAGGACTCATGAAACCCTTTTCAATCCTTTTGATTGAAAAAGGTCAATGTCATGGACATTGGCACAACGACTATGCCTTGGAAAAATTGTTCAGTGAACATGAGAAGCTGTCTGAAATTCCTACACTTCGTTGATTCTTTAGAATCAGGCTTTAAATTAATGTCAATTCCGCGTGGGTTTTAAGCCATCACTCAAATCAATAGTGACTTCAATGAAACATCATGATTGAAGTCTTCTTAAGATAGCTAGTCGTGTCAGAGTTTTCAACTCCAAAGAATCTTTGTTTTTGGTGGATTCAAATCAGTGAAAGTTCATCTTTTTTTGCCTTTAGTCGGAGTTCTTTTTGAAACATTTTTTTTCAATCAAGTTGACTCACACAGAAATCTTGACTTTTTTTTGTCATGTTTGTTGTCCATTTTTTTCCTGCTCACATTTGCAATATTTTTGAATTGAGGAATTGAGCATAGTTTCGCTACTGCACACCATCCCACCACCTCCGTTGGAAGGTCTCCAGTGGCCATTGGACCCAAGACCACTTGGGAGGCCTGAGCCCCAACAGGAAGGATGACGAGCTATTCATCAGCGTTGAGCACTACACCCTGGAAAATTAGCATTTTGAAACCCCAAAAAATGGAGGTGGATGCCTGGATGGAAGATGAATTTTTCCTTTTCAAAGGGGTGTCTTCTTAGGGGTTCCAACATGTGGATTTTCTGCGCTGTAGCCAGGTAAAGAGTGGAAATGCTGTGTTCACCCTTGGTTTCCGCGGATTCAACGCTTTCTTTTAGGTGATTCTGAATGTGCTCCTTTTGCTGAAAGTGAAGATTAATCTCAACAAACCAAGTGATAACATGGAAGGTGACTATTTCACGGGATGGGTGTACATCCAAAATTGTCGACGAGTGGCGCTAGTAGCGGTTTAGATACTTTGAAGTTTTATATGCATCCCCCCAAAATATAAGCAGGAAAAGGAACGTCATTTATGAACCATCCAGCCATCTCTTGGTAGGATTCCGCCCCGAAATATTCAACATCCAGAGACAGATGTCCTACATACATCTATATCATATTATATGGGCCCATATTTATATACGTATATATACTAGTGTACATATATATATATGTATATTATAGAATGAATCCTATAAGAACCTTTATAGCATATATATACATACATTGTACAGTAGTATATATTTACATAGAGAGATTTTGTTAAGAATTACAAATCACAAATCATCAGTATGCATACGACTTGTCGTCCAGGTGGCCGACAAGAGTCGTGGGGGTCACTGCGGTACTACAGCCTGAAATGTCGAGGTACTGAGAGTCGAGAATCCTACCGCGTTGTCTGAAAAAGAAACACCGGTGAATGGATTTTAGGAAAATAATGTCATAGGACGTCTAAGTGTCAATGATTTTTCACAAAAAACTGCACAAAAAAAGATCTTATTGCGGAAAAAAAAAACGATATATTGTGCAACCTATTCTGCATTTGGGCAGTGTGATGCAATTAGTATTTGCGTGCATTGCAAAGAAAAAAAGGAAATGTCACACTGATGCACGCCTCTATACGTATTTGCATATGTATGTATGGAGATGTATGTATTTATGTACAGCATATATTTTTATATATACACATATATTTGCTGTCCATTTTCAAGGGTCGTTCCTTTGCTTCAATTTTTGTGTTTTGTGTGTCGCTTTTTGTCGATTCCAGGTGGACGAAAATGCACCGAGTCGCCGAATTCGGTAGAAGGGTTTGGCTAAAGTGCCAATTTAGAGTTTCAATGAACAGCAAAAACCCAGCGCAGCAGAGCAAAAAGGGAAGGAACCTAAACTCACACCAGGTGAGAAAAAAACAAGAAGTGACAAGATTGGCTGAAATGAAAGCATGGGTCATATGGGTTTCTCATAAACTTTAAAGACACATTTTTCTCCCAAATAACTTTAAGCTATAGGGAAATTCTTACTTCAAGTATAGGGGTGATGGTTCGCAGATTTTTCGGATTCGTTTTTTTTTGTTGAAAAGTTTGAAACAAAAAAACACATGCTTACCAACGCCAAGCAGCCGCCCTTGCCAGCAGCAACTGAGGAACGAATCCGCTCCTGTACCCTGAAGGGCTACACCAGTGGAGCACTTCCCGTCACTGGCGACCGAAAATGGGCGTTTCAAATAGGTTTTTTATTTTCATCACCTATTTAGTCACTACTCCCCGGAAAACTAACATGTCCTCTGAAAATCAATGGTTGGAAGATGTATTTCCTATTGAAATAGTCACTTTTGGGTGTTTCCGAAAATGGTGGGTGTTTCCCCCCAAATCATCCCATGTTTAAGAGGGTTTTCCATTATTTTCACCATCCATTTTGGGGTACCCCTATTTTTGGAAACATCCATTTATTCAATAGTTGTTTCTGGTTCCCCTAATAGGTGGCAGGGGATATATATAATCACCCATTTGGCAATATTCCACAATTTTTCGGGGAACCAGGAAACTCCATTGATTTAGGGAAGATTTCGAATTTGGCGAATATTTTGCAAATGGGTTGAAAGAATCAACTAGAGTCTAGAGGATTTTGACATGAACAGTATTTACACAAACCTGATGTTTTTCTGTATGTTCATTGCAGGAGTATGGTTTGGGGAACCAGCAAGTTGTTTGGTTCTGGAAAGAATGGAACACTGGGCAATTTTCTGACTGGACTCGCACCAAACAGTAGCGACGTGTTCCTTTTGCTGAAGATGGATGTTGGACAGCATGGGCAAGTTTTTTTTATCTATGTTTAATGATAAATTGCTTGAAGGATGAGAACTACAACTTTTGAAATAACATGCACATGTCAGAAATGTCTTTGGGTAGGTGCTTGTAATGCAGCAAAAAACATTTCAACCGCGACATGCAGACAAGATTGGAGCCGGGTCTCTTCTCAGCATCACGACATGCCTAAGTGACATTGTAAGCTCATGTTTTTACTCCCATGGAGTGCATATCTGCAAGACAGTGTTTGCTTGACGCGGAGCCGGGTGTCCTGATAGTCCCGGAAACAAAAAAGCTCAACTAATTTGATCTCCTAATCCTTGAACCCGAAGAATACTAGGTGGTGGTTTCAAATATTTTTCATTTACACCCCTACCTGGGGAAATGATCCAATTTGACGAGCATATTTTTCAGGTGGGTTGAAACCACCAACCAGAATACCTTCAAGTTGATGGCAAACAAAAAAGGTTCCAAAAGCCACACGACTTGCAACTGCCATAGCAACTGCCACTTTGTAGGTCATGCTCATCAACTGGACTTGCGATGAATCTTTTTGCCTTGAGCTTCTACCTGGTGTTGGAGTTGTGACCTGGAACACACAGTTTTGTTGAGATGCTTTTGTGGAAAGAGTGGGGGGAAGTAGCTACACAACAAAATTTCTACGAAGCAACAACCGGGCCATGTTTTTTTGTCTCTTGGAAGGTGGAGCTGCCGAAAGAGTATCCCGGACAAATGCCCTTCGGGAGATGCGTTCACTTTTAGGACATGGAAACCTTATTCGATTTTTAGGACCATCGGTTGAGTTCCCGTGAAATTTTAGGACCTGGTGCCATTTGGGGCATGATAGGACCTCTGCGAAATTCCAGGGCCCTTGTGAGAGTTTGGTTGTTTTCAAGCTACAAACTAGAGTCAACACGACCTTCTAAAAACTTCTAGTCAAAACAACAGACAATGAAAACCGCTACGCAAAAAAGTTGTTGGCGTTTACACTTAGTTGTGAGACTTCTCAACTACAAAAATGGACCACTTCTCTTCACAAAATTCAGTTTTACACATCACCCAAACATCCCTAACAAACAGCTCCGAAACAGCCCGGAGTTGTGTTATCCCCAAACTTTCCATTGGCTCAATCCAACTGAACCACCCGAAACAGCATTGCTGAAAACCGAGGTGGTACATGATGGAGATTTAGCGTCTCCTACAGATCCGGAGGTGGCTACGTTAGAACAGGGAGAAACAACACCCACCCGAAAAAACCCGAAAAAAATTGCTCCCAAAATGGCCCTTTTTTAAAAAAGGGGATGGTTGTGATCATTTCTTCCATTTTTGGTTGGGGTTGGGGATATAAAAATCAACCAGTGGTTCATTGGTGGTTTGGGGGCGTGGTTTGGATGGGATCCCTTTATGGTAAAGGGATTGGGATTGTTACTTCGGGGTAGCCGCCCTAGAATCCGAAGCACCGGGGTGCCGTTTACCACCAGTTTACCATGGCCAGACATGGCTTGATGATGCAGGAAATATCAACACTGTTGGGTGTGAAATTGAGATGGAACATGAAGATGATCATGATGACATATTAATGACCATGATGACCATGATTCAGATGTGTTGCACAAAAATCCTTGATTAAGCCATTGATTGTCATATTTTTCGGTGATTTTGGTCCACAAGTCGCGGAGTGAAGCCGTTCCCCGCAGCTCCTCCTGAATCGTCGTTTTGGGCTAAGGATGATGAGCGAGTCATCCCGGAACCCAACGTTGTCAGTTGTTTGCATTCATCCATTTTGGAAAAAACTCCTCCGAAAACCAACAAATGGAATCCAAGAATTTCGAGGCGGATGGATGGTTCAGATGTTTTTGTTTCCTTTCAGAAAGGTGATATTTTCAGCTGCAATTTTTTTTTTCGGGGTACTGAATACTCAAGCTGAGGTTTGGTAGGGATGGGAATGGACTCCTCAAAATCTATCGGAGCCGAGGGACTTCACCGCTCCTGACAAATGGAAACACCAAAAAACCATGTGTTCTCAACTATGAAAACCCATGATGATAGAGTATTTCCCGTCATGTGTTCACACCTTTCGGGTTCATTTTTCAGTGCCTTTTGGTAGAATTCAGCCGGCCAACCTTCAGAGAATGGTGACAGGTGACACACGGTCCAGTCATGCAATATCTTTTCCTATGGATATGTTGGTGGTTTCCTAAACTCATGGAGAAATGATCGTGGCAGGCATGTTGAAATTCCGGACACAAAAAAGAAATTTATGCCATCACAAAAAGGAAACTAGTCTTCCAAACCCTACCTTTGAAGGGTATATGACAGTATATCTTGGGTCTTGGGGTTAGTCTTGGTATTTTGCCAACCGGATTCCTAACTCTGAAACCGTGAAACGGGTGAAACCACGGACAAGGCGCTTTCAACTCACCTCCATGAGCAACAGCGGATAGCAACAGCCATAGGAAAAGATTCGGATTTTGCTGCCAATGTTGTACGATCAATCTGGGAAACACCTGCCAGAAACCACAACAAGCAAAAACCCCAAAAAGCAAAGCGCTCAGCGCACTAAAAAACCATCACGGCCGAATGAGTGGAACTTGTGGGTATTTCCGGCCGACCTGGGACGTTGGAACCTTTGATCGACTTGATTTTTGGTCACTTCTGTGGTCAGATTTTTGGATAGTGAAATGCCATGGATAGACTTGCAGTATTCGGTTTGTCCATTTTCTTAGAGTCAGCATTGATGAATTCTTTGTGCAATAGCTTTAAAAAACCCAAAAAGGGCAAGATAAAAAAAGCTGTAAGAGTGGGGGGTGGGGGGGCTTCTTAAAAATATCTTTCTGAACTTTCTGAACTTGACTTGAAGATATTTTCTGTGTTTTTTCAGCTATCTTGCCTACGAATTAGGAGAATCCCCTAAACGCAGCGAAATTGAGTCGATGATGATCTTGATGTCGAAAATTGGGCTCCTTTTTTTGCGACCTGAGACCAATTTTCTGATTGCGCCGAAGCCGCAGAAAGAGTCTTGTTGGGTTGCAATCTATGTACCTCAACAAAGCACCTTGGGCAATAAAACAGCGAAAGTTTTAAGGGGTGGTTGGATGATTGGATGATTCAGATGATTCATCACATGGGTATCTCAGACATGGATTGTGATATCATCCTTAAAAGGAATTCTAATTTGCAGAGATACTAAGATCTCAAATTGACGACTTTCTGACAAGAAAAATGGAGACACAGAGATAGATGTCGTTTTGCTTTCTTGAACAATGCTTGGGAGTATTGAAAGGACTTTTTGCAGTGTGGATACCCGTATTACTGCATGTAAATCATTGGGTTCCATGTTGTTCCCCTGTGACTATTGATCGTAGCAATTATGATGTGGCTATATCTCCAGGATTCACACCGTGACCACTCCGTTTACGTAGAACGGGAAACACATCAAATCCTTTGGTCATCTAAATTGTCTACCTCAACCCATGGGAACTTCTCGATGTTCCATCTTGAAGCCATCCCACATCATTTTCAAAGATTGAAAGTTGCTTTCAGAAAGAAATGATTTTGCAAATTTGGAATATTCGAAATATCTTTTTAAAGGATCACAATGAGATGTCTATATATATATATATAATTTATATATATATACTGTATATAAATATGCAACTTTTCTTTCTTGTCCAGTTTTATTCATTAGCCATGTTGCCGGGGTTCAGGCATGGTGGCCCGTGTCTCCTTGTATCATCTCAGTAAGCCTTCAAAGCTGGTAATGGAACTCAACTTGCCCAACAAGGCATGGGTTGGATGGTGATTTGGTAAAGGTCGCAGCTAGGTAACGTAAAAATCCCCATGTTTTTTTTTGGAAGGGTGGAGTTAGTTGCGCTTGCAGACTTGCCAACCCTGGGTATTTGTGGGAGGGGTTGGCGATGTCATGCAGGCCTTTTTCTGTTGCCTTGCAATCCCTTCAACAATAGGACTCATGAGGCTCATAGTCATACTGTGACCTGCTGTTGATCGTTCAGAAATCCGGCGAGAAAACCACCTGGGATGGTGCTGAAACCCTGTAACTAATGGGATTAAAAACTACCTTTCCCTCAACTGGTGATCGCCGGATTTTCTCCATCAACAGTGTGTCATCCCATGATTTGGCAAGACTATCTTTTATGATGCAAATAGGTCAGAACTTGTATTGTGTTTATATAGTAATTTAGAAAAATAGTAATAAAAACAACTCACTACATGGCTGATGGGTTCCTATCCACGGGTTTCCACCAACCCTAGGGCAACTACTTACGTTTCCATCACTGGCTGACTGTACCACTCTAATCAAAACACATGGCAAATTACAACAGCACAGCAGCATGTTTCGAACACGCAGCATTATGTCTATGCAATATACAAGATGTAAAAGTTTATAGTACTGAACTCTAGTCCAGACACTTGTAATGAACCTTATAGAATTAGAATATCCGACTGACCCTTGGATTTTCTTGCTACCAGGTGAAGGATTGTCAAATGTTGTGGAACTTTGACGGATCCGCTTTGCTGGCCAATGTCTCGTGGCAGATGACAAACATGAGGAGGAAAAAATAGGTGATGAAACCATTACCCACCCTGAAACTAACAGCTCGCCTCTGAAAATTGTTTGGAAGACTACTTTCTTTTTGAGAAGGCTCATTTGCAGGTGCTATGTTGGTTTCAGGGAGGGTATATAAGTAAGGAACAATAATCATTGATGAAAACAAATCAACGAAGCATTGTTCAACATCACACAAACCTAACAAAAACATGAAACAAAGTAGAAACACGTGACTAGAGGGAACTGATGGAGATTTTTTCTCATAGATCAACTGGAAGATGAACTTGAAGGGCAGTGAATCATTCCAAGATATACATCACCACAACCCATTTGACTGCTAGCAATTAAAGCACATCAGTGCCGTCCCGAAATGATGTGGGAAATGATGGCTGGGGTGGCTTCCTGGAATTGCGGCAAAAAAAACATGACATCAATAAACCTGATAGTCTGGAGTTGTTCAAAAAATCTAGGTGGTGGTTTCAAATATTTTTATTTTCATCCCTACCTGGGGAAATGATCCAATTTGACTAATATTTTTCAGGTGGGTTGAAACCACCAATCCAACCAGAAAACCAATCAAAACCACCAAAAATGCTGGAACGTTTTATTTTTTTTATTTGTTGCCCAGGCTATGAGTGATGTGGATGAAACGGGCAATTCCTATTTTGGTAGCACCTTGGACTTTGAAGTTCTCGGGAAGGGACGAAGTTTCCCAAAAAACCAAAAAACCTGGGAGTTGGAAGATGTTTTTCCTTTGCTGGGCCCCCCCTGGAGAATTAACCTAGGTGGTGGTTTTACATGCTTTTTTATGTTCATCCCCTATTTGGGGAAGATTCCCATTTTGACCAATGTTTTTCAGATGGGTTGAAACCGCCAACCAGTAACATGGAACATGAAATCATCCGATTGAATATTAAAATAATCTTCCATCCACCTCCAATTTTTGAGTTCCAGCCGTTCATTTTCCAGGGTGAAAAATAACTTCTTATTTCTGAAATCATCTTTGATTTGGAAAGGACAAGTTGGGACCTCATGTCCGGCCGAGCTGGTGACGTTTTTTTTTTGGTTTCGGGGAGATGTTTGTCCAAAGTGTCGGGGAGCCGCGTTGCCCAACAACACAAGCAACGAAGGCAACGAGATGATCGGATGGAATATCTAGGATATCTATATATTACGACGATATCTAGGACATAGGAAGCAACACTTCTGAGAGGGAAAATTGGAAGTATCACGAAAGTGGCCCTTCACATTCAGCCTACCTCCGGTCCGAGAATGATTCGAATGAATTTTTTCAACTCGTTTGGAGCCGAACCTGGTACCATACGATTGCAATATGGAAGTTATTTTTTGGGGTCACCTGACTTCACCAGTAACCATAGGGTAGGTAAGGTTCCCAGAGCGCAATCGCCAGAGCAGGTACAGGAAGTTCAACTCCTTCGGATGTACAACAGAAAATTTTTATACCCCAAAACAACCTGGTTCATCCATTGACACCCAATTTGGACGTCCAACAAAACAAACAAAAAGTGCTGCAGGACGTATTTTTTTCAATGCAGAGCTACTCCCACAAAGAAAACAAAATCGTCTCCTTGCCTTCCGGATTTTCCTTTCCCAAAATGGGTCTGCACGCGTCCGCTTCTTTTCATTTTTTTGGACTTCTCTCTCAGTGCCAAAAAAAAACAATGAATTCTTTAAAAGGAAAATGCTGATATGGCCATCACATCGTCACAGATCCATCGTTGAATTTGGGTGGGTTCAAGCCCAAAAGCCGTCTAAAAGTGCTATGTCTCAGGCACGTATCTCTACTGGTTGAAGCCGGACGACCGCAAGAAATTGGAGGTCTGCGGTGTGGACAAAGGCTTAGTGCAGGCGGGCAACGGAGTGTTTGGGTGTTGAGGGATGGTGACTTTGTAGTTGTTGCTTGTTGTTGCTTTTCTTTTTTTGGAGGGATGGCTGGTTGGTCAGTGGAAAAAAACAGAGGTTAACTTATGTTAACTTCACACTGTCCAACGTTTGTTTTTTGTTGTCTTGACGTCATGAAGATGAACATATGAAGACTGTGGGTTTTCTGTCAGGTTTTGGACCAGTCTCTTTTCTGTGGGAAAAATACTACTTTCCATTGATCATTGTTGGATGTTTGTTGGACTGGATAAGTCTCCCTACCCATGATTGATGATATGATTCATCTTACATACGACACATATCTTGAACATCAGATCGGGGTTGATTGATATAATCACCATATCTAAATGCACATATAGATGTTCTCATGTTTTTTCTTTTTTAAGATCTATTCGATATGATGATGTGTAATTCGATTAACATACGTTTTTTCCTTACACTTGGAACGCTTCCCCTCCCATCGCAAACAACTTCAATTGCTTCCTGATGGTTCCTGAAACAGTGGTGGCTGGCAGGATTTGGCTTGGTCGCCCAGCAGCAACGAGTTCATGGTCATCGTGGGCATGCTGCCGGCGGCCGTAAATCTCTACAACGGCACCACAGGCGGAAGGGGCAAATTGACGATGATGGATTCGGACCTGAAGAAATTGAAACATGTTGCGGCTATTTAGGTACTTGAGATAGATTTTCCAGGAAGTTTTCAGGATTCAGCCCCTAATAGTTCTTCCTGGTTTCTGACTTGTGAATGTCAGGTCAGATCACAAAACGTTTTTTTTTCAGTCTTGTGCGAGAATGAACCATCCCAGCAAGGGGATGGTCAATAGGCCATCAAGAAAAGAAGCCCTCCATTCACCCCAGTTGATTCAGACCGAGTTCAGACCGGTTTGAAGCTCCGAAAACAAAAAGGACAACTGCTAACAATACAAGTCAGCACGCTCTGTTTACGGTCCACGAAACATGATATTTTTAGGTGGTCCAGGGATTTTAGCCTCGATTTTTGGTCATGTTGTGGATGTTAGTTGATTGTGCTCTCAATTCACCTTTCTTTTTGGCAGATCGGATCTCAAAAACAGATCTTCGGCAGGTGGGACGATTGTAGATACGCCACATGTGATGACTTAGCTGCAGCTATTTGGGAAGCCAACACGGAATTTCCCATGAACAAATTCGAAGAGATATCCCTATGGAATATTTCGCTATACCGAAGCTGGGGAAATTGTAGTTTTGTTGGTCTAGTGCAGAAGTCCCCCTAAAGCGATGTGAATTCAACATTGATAAATTCGCTACTCCAGATCCATGTGGTCTTTCAGCAGTTCCTGACTCATGTCAAACAACTTGATTTCCAGGAAAGCTGGAGAAGAGCTTGGGAAACTCCAAACGCAATACTTTGAAATGGTACCTGGGCTCCAACAGTCGCGAAATTCGACAGGGAAAAATCAGAGGTAGCCAAATCTTTGAACACCTTCCAAAGGTTCCACCAATTATCATGGAACTTAAGAATCACCAAATTGGAAAGGAAAATCACCTTCCATCCACCTCCATTTTGTGGTTCAAAATGTTAACCTTCCAGGGTGTAGTTTTTGTTTTTGGTGGGTGGTTATGTTTGGGAGCTGGGTAACTTTACTTTTGAAAGAGTGCACTTGTTTTGGAAATGATATCCATGGAAAATGATTGAGACGTCTCTATTCCATTTATAATTTATATGATATTCTATCATTATCTACATATCGATACAATCAAGCATTATCTGATTGAAATAGGATTCTTATTTTGAATGGAAGACATATGATTGTTGTGGATTTGCCATAAGATCCATTAGACTCACACAGGAACGCATCCTTCACCATGACTGGGTTGGAAGAAGGGTAGATTACCCTTGCTGGAACCAAACATGATTTAGCGGAACACGGGCCATGTTGGAGAAAACATTCTCGGAGAAACGTAGTGTAGGTACAAATCAAAGGAATCAAGTGAGACGGTGTTGAGCAAATCACCCTGGTTGTTCAACCTTTCTGTGATCGTATATCACCATTGTGTAAGATATGTGCTGCTTTCCCGACTTAAATCGAAGCTTTAGCTGTCATTATTTCTAGGATGTCTTCTTAAATAATCATGAATCATGACACATACTCATCTCCTGCAATTTGATAGAAGATTCATGGTAAGAACCAAAAAAATGTCGCTTTCCTGGAAGGTTTCTTCAAGCAACATCCCAATTTGAGACTTGTTGGGCTATGCCAAACTGATCTTGAGGAACCCCTTCGGCAGATTTGCCGCCGTGGCGGGCTTTGGAACACTTCCAGGTGATCTTGATTTCTACGCACCTCGGTAGTTATTTCCGTCACCTGTTGACATCAGATGGACATTCTAAAAAAAAAATCCAGTTGACGAACTTGGAATGGGCCCTAATAAAACATCTTGTTTTTTATATGTCAAATAGTTCAGAACGCCCCCCTCTTTGCAGCGGGTCACTGCAAACTGTTCTTTTGAGCCTGATCCACGCCCCAAATGACAGAAATAAAAACCAATCTTTTGAGTGATTTTCTCTTCAGAGGGGGAAACGAAAAAAACATCGATTATGAACTCCTGAGAAGGATCCCTCCTCTCACATTATGAATCCCCCACCCCAGGGGTGGAACCTGAATGACTCTGAAAACGTGTCACGACTTGGATGTGGAAAGATTGAAACCATACGTTTGCGGTCCAGGAACTTCAGGTGTTGCCACCCGAAAGGTAGAAATACAATGGTTGACCTGATAGAAGCGACCACCCCGACATATATGTCATGCCATAATCCATTGGTCTGTTTGTTTAGAGATGGTGAGATCGACTGTTTGGTATCACAGGCGGCTGGAAGAGGAAAGGAATAAATTCATGAAATTAATCAAGTCACGGAGAATACCCTCTTGGGAACTAACTAATACACCCTTTGAAAGTTCAAATTTGCACATTAAAAAAAAGATGATTTCCTTTTCCCTAAGGGAACGGATATGTATCCTGTATCCGTTCCCTCAAAAACATATTAATTCACTGTTTCCATCCAACACCTACAGAATCATCCCTTCCAAACCCCTTCCAGCTTGAATCATGATTCTTTTCGTTGTAACCCGAGGATCGCAGCAAAGATGAAACCGTGTCTTCCTTGCGAGCTGCTTTAACGGTGGACTGCTCCTGGTTCGCCGATGGCCGGCACTTCATGTCTGCCACGGTGGCGCCGCGCATGAACGAAGGGAACCAAATCACCGTGTACAAGTGCCCCCCCCTGCCGTGAGTTTACAGCCAGGGGGCGGCCAGGTGCATAGGTGGCCAGGTATGGGACCCCGTCCGAGTTTTTCGGGTTGGGTGTTCTTATTTTAGATGGGAGGTTTGAAAAAAAGGCCCTGAAGGAGCGAATATTTTTGTTTGGTAAACCCCCCAATGTGCCAATTGAACAATGAGGAGCTGTGAAAGGACTTGAATTGAGCATGGATGCTGCACATGTTGTTGGTCGGTGATTCAACAGAACTGATGGTTTGAGCAGCTAGATTTCCCATTTCGATGTGGATGGCCACTTTAAGGGTAAAACAAACTATCACAAGTCATGAGTTTAGCATTTGGTCTGAACTCCCACGTTTTAAGTGGAAGGCCCAGCATTTTAAAGGTATCTACCAAGACACATAGCTGACTTTTTCATTCAAAAAACCTGACTTTTCCAAGGTGTAAGGGTAATCTTGCATCATTTGAAGGTACACTGGTGAGCCTGTCCTGAAAATGGCATCCGTGCTGCATGTTGGAGTTTTTTTTGTTTTTTTGGGGGCACCCCTCCAAAATTGATGTAACTTCAACTAACAACACCCCTTGCTTGATTTTTCCAGTGTGTGTTTTGGGGCTCATTTTTTCGTCGAAGATTTCACCAGAAGGCTTTTTGTGACGGGGATGTGTCTTTTGGGTGGTATTAGATGATATCATCTTCTACATGAGTCGCAGGATAGTCTCCTGCATATAGGCGTCGGAGAAGTTCCACATACTGACTCTCTGAGTGTCAAATTCTCCCCATTGTGAGGTCAAAGGTCTAGTTTGTCAACACATATATGAGTGTCAATTTTGGTATCATGGGCATGTTCATGCTCTCAGAGATCTTGTAAAAAAGACGTGCACATATACATCATCAAAAAGGGATCTTCATTTAGGTACAACCAAAGATCCTCGAAATACATCAACAATCGCATGAAACATCATGAAATGGAAGTCATTCAACCTTTGTAGTCTTCAAATGACATGGTTGTTTTGTGGCCGCGACCGAGGAGTTCAAACCTGACTACATCGAAGGACGTCATGAAGACACCGGTGCTGGAGCCAGGAGATGCGCCCAACATGCCAGGGGAAGTGCTTCAATGTTGGCCACAAAACAACAGTGATGCAACCTTTTTTTTGATGGGGGATAGCGATTCAACAATGACTTGTCTACCCTTTGTCATATTTGGAGCCCCTCAAAATCACCCAACAAAAAGGTGGAGGAGCATTTGGCTTTCATTCGGGCACCCAGCCTTTTTTTTGGCCATTTTTCAGTTGAAGTTGCAAGGAAACATGCATATCAGCTAGGAGTCATTTCGTGTCAGTGCCATTATCAGACACCTTGGTATGATACTCACCACTCCGGTTAAGGGGTTTAATCACCCCAAAAATTTCCTCAGGTTTTTGGAACGCAAAGTTTCAAACATCCGCTAAACACCGACTCCGAAAGGGTTTTACATGAGTAAACTTGCTTTCCGAGAATCGGACTTCTGACTTCCGAAATCATGATGTCAAGGACTAAGACGCAGGCTCTCTTATTTGCTGCGCGATGGCGACCAGACGGTGGAAAGAAACATGAGGCATGAGTTATCTGCCGGAACTGTTGGACCTGGTTCATAAGGAACAATACCTTTCCAAAAACAATCATCTCCCATCCAAGGGTAGTTGGGAAGATGAGTTTCCTTTTCCTTTGGTGGGATAATTATGGACTTGCTCCCTGGAGGGTATTCTGGTTCATAAGGAACAATACCTAGAATCATTTAATTACAGTCTCGCACTTTTTTCAAGTTTTCTATTGTTAACTGTTCAATCATTTTGAGAGAGTTGACCATGGACAATCGATGTTTTTTTTCTTTGTTTGGGGCCTTTGTGGTTAGTATTTTCGGGTGACTCATAAGTTCAGGATGAAAACCCTGGTGATTACCAGTCATCATCATCATCATCATCATCATCATCATCATCATCATCATCATCATCATCATCATCATCATCATCATCATCATCATGATCATCATCATCATCATGATCATCATCATCATCGTCATCGTCCTCGTCCTCGTCGTCGTCATCGTCATCGTCATCGTCCTCGTCCTCGTCCTCGTCCTCGTCCTCGTCCTCGTCCTCGTCCTCGTCGTCGTCGTCGTCATCATCGTCATCACTACTACATAGATGCCACTAGGGTACTAGTATCATTTTTAAGCAAGTGAGTTTTGGAGTTTCTATGGCAAACCATGACCAGAAAATGTCAGTTTAAACAAGCGATATGCCCCTCCCGAAAGCTCACATTGGCTGCCAGGAACATCCACCATTTGAAGTACTGTATGTCCTACATTTTCAATTGCCGTGTTAGTTTGCGGGAGTGTAATAGTAATCATATATATATATATACTATATACATATATTATATACGTACATTTCCTGTAGTTTTTGCGAGTGCGCATAGTCATCCATACTAGGTTACTTTCCCGTAAACGTCATTGTTGGGTTGAGTTGCTTCTTTACGAGCATCTTCTTGGCATTAGATCATAGGTCTGGTAAAGGTTTCAAATCTGTGCAGATACAATGTATGCGAATCAACCTACATCAGGCATTGCAAATTCCCGCACGAGGTTTATTAGTCGGGGAGCCCCCCAGAAATGTCGGAGAAACATTATGCGCAGAATATGCATATATGTGACATATGTTCTCAACCAATGAACCAATGGCAATTCTTGAGCGTTAAGCTTGGTTGTTTACTATCCTTAGAGATCTCTGAACAAGGATTTTGACTTGTGGAAAACGCCTCTTAATAGTGAAGGATGCAACCTCAAAACTGCAGGATCGGGCGGCGAGCCCACCCCGCGATGGTGAAAAACGGGTGAAAGGCCCGGTAGGGTGGTTGATGAGTGGTAGAGTGAGTGCCAATTGATGTATAGCTATAGTTGTTGCTAGGAATTTGTTGATTTTCTAAGATTTCATCCACATACTAAGAGGGTCAAGTGAATTTGAACATAATTTAATCTACATCACGTTTATCTTAATCTGCGCAAAAGCGTTCACATCTGATAGGTAGGTTAAACTCTGACAAATCTGTGATGACAATGGTTCCAGATTTCTGCCACTTGCATAGTTAAAGTTATATCCCACCCATCAAGATTCATACAAGAACCATAAACACATGAAATCATGGCCCATGTCACTAAAGTTTGACAAAGGTCATAAAACGGTTGAATTTTTATGGGTCCCACTTCCAGTGTCTTCTGAAAGATGTCCGGTTTGATTGCAATCTCGCAAATCTTCTCTTAGGAAGTTCCAGTGGCCCGTCCACATCGTACATTGTACTCGTGCATGTAAACTCCTCACCAAGACACTTCCCCGCTGCACCATGTGTAATGGAAATGGATGCAACATATCCCAGAAAGGCAAAGGAAACGGGTGGTCAATGGTCGAAACATGGATCACGTCCTCGCAGAAATTTGTGGAGGCCTTTGGTCAGATCATACCTACAAACACAGCATTTTTCAAAGGATGTGCAGTTCCTGCATTTGGATCTACATCGCTTTCCGCTTCGTGTCTTTTTTTCTTCTAGCTTGGCACATGAAGATTGCCGTTTTTTTTCGTGAACGTTTGTTCGATTTTCTTTTTGTTGATTCTTCTCAAGCTGATTTTTGGGGAGAATTCAACTTCCTGTCCAGTGGACTGGATGGGTTTTGGTTGAGATCACTGCTGGCCACAGATTCCACTGTTTTTTTGTTTTGCCTCTGAAATCTCTCACTTTTTCTCTCTTAAAATACGTGGTTTTTATTGGCGTATCTTCTTACTGGTGTGGTAAGACATCCAAAAGCGGAGCAACTTCCAATGATTTGGTGATTGTTGAAAGGAAGGTATTATAAGGTATTAGGAAAGACTCCTTGCAAGCTATGACCCAATGGATGTGAATACTGAATTCGTGGAATTTTTTGGCTTGATTCGGAAAAACATCCGTGACCTTCGAACTCGTAACGCCTGATACAGCTGGATCTCAAGATTAACTACCCAACCATCTTGTTTATGCCTAGTCAACCTACCCCCCCCTAACGTAACCCCCTCAGAAATATAGCCTTATTAAGGGAAACCCAATGTTAATAAGACCTGATGATAAGGCCGGCTATTTCCTTTGGGGGGAGGTTGACTAGCCATCACTCGTGAACCACCACATGCCTCCTGGATTCGCCTGGAGGTTTGCCTGTGGCTGCAGCGCCCGGCACAAGCTTTGCACCACAATCCAATGCCTATCGACCCAGGAGCAACGTTCGGAAGATAATTTTTTTTGGGATGTTTGTTGATGCTCAACTCATTCAAAATCTACCAGAATCATTCAGAATCTCACATTTTTTTTTTACTTTTGGGCACTTGGAATGAATCTCCGCAACACAAGTTTTGTTCCAAGTACAGCATAGTTTTTTTAAAAAGTATTTCCATCCAAATTGGCCAATCAATTTCCTCTTTCATGTGTCGGGATGTGTCCGCATTACTGTTTTTTGTTGGTGGCTTAAAACGACAAACTCTAGCGAGAATGATTTTGGGGTCAAAACACTGAAGTTCAGCAGGTCCCTTTCACAAAATGAAAGCTCTTTTGGGGATTTGAGAGGCTTTGGGAAAAAATGAAGACACGGCCATATAACCTAATCATCATCCTCACATCATCACAGGCTGCTGCAGTGCAGCCCAATATAAACCATTGGCTGGGGAATGTTTTGTGCACAAGAAGATTTCCAGATTTGAAAAATCACACTTTCAGGGCGTACTTTACCTGCAAGTGCCCGTCTCAAGAACGCAGCTTTGAGTTTTTTTTTGAAACTGTTCTGCTGTAGAAGTTTGGTGCTTTTGTTCCCTTTGTTGGATCTTTGATGCTAAGACTTTGCGAATATTAGCCAAGACTGGCCCGCCGGTTTGCAGGAATGCTGATACTGGCAGTGTGAATACTGTTGCGGCCATGATGCGTGGAGAGGCCGGTGGTGGAGGAAATACGTAACAAAGCTCGGCCTAGGCTGCCTATGGTGGTGGTTATGTTTATTTTAAGCTAGATTCCCCAAGCAAATATAACCAATTCAACACCAAACAAGAAACACTCCAATCAAACTGCTTGCTTGGTATGATGTTTATTTTCAACAAGCCGAATCAGCCACAGTGTATTCCATAAATTCCTAAACATTAAACTATAATTAAGAAACCGAAAACAAAAAAACATCATCAAAAAACCATCATTCATTTCATGTCACTTCTTTTCATTTCCTTTCATTTCATTTCATTCTTGTCATTTCATGTCATTCTTGTCACTTCATTTCATTTAGAAGATTCAGAAACCCAGGCATTTTGGAACTCTTGCCCCAAAAAAAGAGGCATCAAAAGAAACACACATCCCCTCGAAAGGTCGCCATTCCCGAGGGTGCTCCAAGAGAGCGTACCGAGCCTTGGGAGGTGCGGTTCGATGATTGATGGATGTTGGTTGGATATGTTGGATGTTGGTTGATGAGGTCACAGGGGTCATGAAAAATTCATAAAAATTCTAGTTGGTGGTTTCAACTATTTTTTATTGTCACCCCGATCCCTGGGGAGATAGTCTAATTTGACGAATATTTTTTTTCAAATGGGTGGTTCAACCACCAACTAGAATTCCTCATACTACGGGGGGAATCGATCAATCAATAGAAAGTATATTAGGTAACTTTTGAGGGATTTCCCTTTATTTTATGGTGATAAAAACTATTACCCTCCCTGAAACTAACAGACATTAGCACCTGAATCACTCGAGCTGGAAGAGTTTAGGCCTTCCCTTTGGGGAAAAAGGCCTTCGTTTTGGGGTGCGAAGTGGTAGGTTTTTGGGAGTGTATTAATGACACGAAAAAACCCAAACTTTGGTGCAGTAATTGCACGAAATTTAAGGTGAAATCAATCCCTGCATTTTTTAAAAAATAGGTTTGCATTGGCTTTTCATCCCCCCCAAAATAGGTAAAGTTTAAAATGATTCCCTGTGAGTGGCTGCATGTTAGTCGGGGACCATGCCCAAACCCTAGTCTAACAGTGGGAAAATAATTAATCATCACTATTTTTTTAGTAGGGGCCCTAAAGATTTAACCCTCATTGTCCGCTATTAAAAATGTTATTTAGGGCAGGTGTCGTTGCATGAAGGAACACAAGGCAAGACTTGAACTGGCATCTTTTTGGGGGGGATGTTTTGGAAGGATGATGCTGGAAAACTTGCTTTTGAAGAACTTGGTATCGAAGCTGAATGCGCATACAACTTCGGGATCTTGTCAAGTTACTGATATATATGAAGATTCCGGCGGAATTCAATTCAAATGATATTTTTGCCTAACCCAAGCTCAAAATCAATATAAATCTGGAGCTTCTAATAATGACTTCAACTTCGATTTCCAACACTTTCTCATCATTTCATCCATTTTTTGTATGGAAAAAGTTGTACAAAAATCAAATCCCCAAAACCATCCCAACCAACCAGCCAACCAACCGGGACCAACCAGAAAACCCATTGCCAGCCAACCCCAGCCGCGACTCACCATGACCCACCCACCGACATCCATCCATCCTTTCCAGACGAAGCCGGTGGCTCCTCAGCTTGATGTTCATGAGATTCGAAAGATGGAAAAAGAGGCGACCGTCGACGGTCGTGTCGTGTCGTGAGGGTGGGTGGTTGTTTTTTGTTACCCTCCATAGTAAACTAACATGGCAAAGGAAAATCCACCTTTTCCAATAGGGAATACATCTTCAAATGGTGGATTTTCCATTGCTATGTTAGTTTGCTGGAGGGTAATGGCTAGGCCTTATTCGGCCTGAAAAGATGCCGCATTGAATCCATTGGTTTCACAAAGCATCTTTTTTCCTAAAAAAGGAGGGGAGGGGTATTTTGGGTGGGGGAGGAGTTTTAGGGCTTTTGTGGGTAGGTTGGCCAGTCACTAGTTCTCCGAGTTTTTTTGGGGCGCATCTTTGTTTTGTGGCGGCTCTTCAAAGGTGCCTCATGGCTATGGCAACCTCAAAATTTTTTCCCTACCCACCACAGTGTTTGGGCAAGTTTTGGGAGGATCAAATTTGATTTCCGACCCATGAAAAAGCTGACCTTTTCAATGGGCTTCTCCAACCTCGGGGGGAAAAGGTGATGCTTAGTCGGTGATGACTCGAAGCCCTTGGATAAGACACCCACAGATACTCATGGTTTCCTTCACGCAATCATGGTTGCAAAGGCAAGACTTTTGTTGGCTTGGACATGTTGAAGCCAGACCTTTTTTCAGCCATTGGATTGTTGAAATCATTCCCCCCCACTTTGATTATTTGATTTGTATGTGTGTTTACTGTATGCTTTTTGCTGTTTTTTTTCAAAAATGGGCTAAAAGGTCCGAAGTTGATGCCCCTTCCATCAGTTCCTTCCGCATTGACCTTGGTCTGAGAGCTGCTTTCAGGCCAAGAAATTGGCAGAGCAGAAAGAGAAGGCAAGGGGTTTGTTTGGAACAGTTGAAATTCATGCTGCTGGTTTCCGGAACATGCAATTTGGACCTGGCGAAAAGCCGCAAGCCTCCATAGTGTGGGATTCTAGTCCTATTCCTAAGGACAAGTCCAGTCTCGAAAAAACACCATTTCGAAGAAGTGATAGTTTTTCAGACCGCTCCGAGGCTGGAACAGAACCAAGCATTGATTCCCAGGGAATAAGAAAAGGATTATGTAAAGATTTGGTCGCTTCAATCCCTTTTTGCAGATGATGAGAAAAAACACCTGGAATGCAATAGCAATCCACCACAAGTGTATCCCTGCACACAAAAAAGTTGATTCAATCCTTCTAACAATCCATCCATAAACCTACAAATCGGGATCTCTTCCGCGGAGGAAGCGAAGGAAAAGCATCAGCAAGCGCTCAGGTGGGATTATCACATAAACAAATCATCTTGATTTCATGTTGATGTACGTAGTGACTTTTTCAGTGAAAACTCAGTCATTGTAGATACTGGGGGACAGGTTCAGAACGGTTCTGCCCCCGGTGATTTTGGAGCAGTAACAACATACTTATGATTATATAAGCCATCTCAGCCGTAAGTCTTGGATAAGTTCTATTCATCCAAACGGTCATTTGGTGCTTTGGGTCTGGGTTTCTTGGCGGTATATTTCTGAAACTCCAACTACGGTAAGAAACCAACACATTGGCATGTGATTGTTTAAAAAGGGTCTCTATACAAACATGTTTGATCTTAAAGGTGCAATTCAATGAAGTCGGTGTCAGCTGACATGGCTTTTTTTTGGAGACACCTCCATATTGGCAAATTTGACATCACGGCACGTCTTGATGGAAGACCTTGATCTTCAAAAAAAAACAACCACGCCAAAACCGCTCAGCCTCGATGCTTCAGGGAACTCGTGAAAGATGAAAAGGACACCAAGAAGAGGCGCCGGTTCGGTTTGGTGAACGGCGGATGTAGGATGAAGTTCAATAGATACAAAACCAGTCGCCAGTTTAAAAAAAAACAACAACAAAAAATCACAAACATCGAGTCTTTTTGTTTTTTTTTGGGTTCTCGAAGATGATGAGAAGATCGACATGAAAACCATTGAGTGCAAATAACAACAGTTGATTGTCATGCACATGAGATATCGATTATGGAAAGCATATTATCAAGTTTCTAGTCCATTGGTTGCGGCACCTTGCGCAGCAATTAAATCAGATCTTTTTGGGGCCGGAAACTTGTCGTAGACCACTTTTTCGGAGTCTATCAAGGTGTGTGTTTTTGTAAGAGCACGAGTTACACTCATTCAGTTGATCAGAAAAATCCTGGAAACAAAATCTCAAAATCAAACTTACGTGGAAACTTTCAAAACCCAAAAATCTCGCGGATCCCACTTTTCTGAAACCTTGCAGAAAATCCCCATTTTTTCATCCGCCGAACATCTTCGCCGAGTCTTCACGAGTCCAACGACCTACCTTGATCCCTCAGGATCAAAGAGTTGAAACAAGAACTCGAAGAGTTGGAAAAATTGAAAGATAAGGACAGCCAGCCAGCCGAAAATCCTACAACTGGGTGGTGGTTTCAATCATTTTTTTAAATTTTAACCACTACGGTATTTGGGGAAATGATTCCCATTTTGACTGATATTTTTCAAAGGGGTTGAAACCACCAACTAGACAAAGATTTGATTTTTTTTACACCAGGGTAAAAGTAGATGGCACAGTTACCATGTATTGGTTTAGATAAGCCTGTATGAACCTACTTTTTGGGGACTGTGCCATGTACTTTGACCATGATGTAATGAAAAAAATCGGTTGCCTTTTTTTTGTTTGGTTTGTTTGTTGTTGCCCGGCTTGTGACTGTCATGGATTGTTTTTTTTTGGGTGGATTTTTCCATGAGCTTCACCTTCATGGGGCACTCCCAAGAAGGTGCATCATGAACCCCATCTCAACCAGTGTAGCTTTGATGTGGAGTTTTGAAGGATTACACTCCCTAAAACTAACATTTTCGCACCTAAAAAATGATGGGTTTCCAATGGGAATCTCCTTTTCCAGGGGGTTATTTTCAGGTGCCATCTTAGTTTCAGGGAGGGTATGATGTTTTCACCCATGGTTTTTCTCAATAAATATTCTTTGATATAAAGATACGCAAATAAAATATCACCCCAAAAAGTTAAGCTGGGTGGTGGTTTCCCAATTTTCTTTTAGATTTTCGGCTGTCAGTTGAGGAGATGATCCAACTTGTGAGGTAGCAACAAAAAGCCCAGTTGACCATCACTTTTTTGGGGATAAAAGAAGTGCAGCTTCCTCGTCCAAATTCAAATTCGGGGGTACCCCAAACTTTGGTTGATAAAACATCCGGGCTACACCAATTTCTTGATGATAAAAAACATCTTATAAAATGACACAGGGGCCATCATAACGCCTAAAAAAAAGTCATGTTTTTTTTGCTAATTTCCGGGGGTGTTGATTGGGTTGCCCCTCCTTCCATTAACAGTGGCAAATAAAGGTTTGGGTTGGGATTTCCTACTAAAAATATAAGGTCATCCTGGTGGTGAGTGGCATCCTGGGTGGACTACCAAGCTACAGACTCCTAGAGACATGACCCCGAAAGTTTCAGCTTGATGATCGACGACTTGGCGTTTCTAGGTGATACATGAAAAGGAACCTAACCACTCCAGTTGCCAAGACAAAAATGCCAAGAAATATGAATCAAGTATATCAAGTGGATCTGATGATAGACATTTATATACATATACATTTAAAATCACAAAGGTGTCAGGTGTCACAAACAAATATATTCCTTTTTTTTCAGTAAAAAAACACACACATGATGAAGTTTTCGAGTGTCACCCTCCATTGGCTCCTGGTAATTTGATGGACCCCGGGGGTTTTTTGGCGCCTCCAAAAACTCCAACGTCCGACAGGAATGGGATGAACTGACCGAGGAGGCAGGGACCTCCACGTCCCCGTTTTGGATGTTTTTAAACGACCTCGGCCCCCGAGGTTTTTGTTGGATGATGGAAAGGTGGTCAAAACCAAGGACATGTTTGGCCCCCCCAAAAGAAAACCATCCCCAAAATGGACGAGTTTATATGGATGTTTCCGAAAATAGGGGTGTTTCCCCCCAAATCATCCATTTGAATAAGGTTTTCCATGATAAACCATCCATTTTGGGGTACCCTTATTTTTGAAAACACCCATATATACACCTAATCATGATGTAACCGTTGATGTAAATCGGGGAAGGTTGGGATTTTCCGATCTTCCCCCCATGGATTTTGGGTGGGATAATTGGCATCATGGTGTTTCGGTGGAAGTTTATGTGTTGACTTAAACGCTTCTGGAATTCTTTTTTGATGCAGACGTAGTTTGTTTGTAAAAGGGGGGAAATCATCTACTGTATCCAAATGACGAGGATAACATTGCTATGTTTCCTGTTGGAGGGATGAAAATTTTCAGTTCAGCTGTTAGCAGGAATTTGCACGAAGGGAACTTCCCATGATTCCATTGATTGCATGAAAAAAAACAGTATGAAATTGGCAACCCCCTATATAATGCCTGCAACCCAACCATCCGAAACTACAGCCACTAGGGTTTTTTAGAAGCTAGCGCTTGGTGAGTTGAACAATGTCACAATCAAATCTTCAACAGCTCACTTTGTGTTTTTTCTCTTCGCTTTTGGAATTTTTCCATCTGACAGGACGAAGTCGTTCTGGAGGGTGAAGCTGCATTGAGTTTTTGAGCTCAGTGAAGGGTAACGGGTAGGCTACCCTGGTGGTGGGGGCAGGTTTGGTGCATGTGAACCTTCTGGAAGGGAACAAATTGGATACTAACGCCTTGAATTATGAGGATAACTGAATCATGAAAGTATGGATGTTATAGAATTCTTGTCCCATTTGAAGGTGAATTGTGTTGTTGTGTGATGATTGTTGCATGACATGAAACCATATTTTAGGAATTTGAAGCAATTGCTGACATGATGTAGTATGAGTCACACAGAACCATGTTTGAAAACGGTGCTTTTTGGCAATTCTCAGCCACTGAGATTTTTAAGGATTTGATGGTTTGAATCATGCTTGAAAAAAAAGCGATACTGGGGAGAATGCCGCCAAAAAAAATGGCCAAGCATTTTCTGGGCGAGCAATAAATGGACCTTGGCCTAGCAATTCCTAAAGAAGGTGAGCTTTGTGGAGCTTTATGATCCCAAACTCTTTTCGAGAAATCACAGAAATAATCTTGAAAGAATGACCAGAAATTTTGATCACTAAAAAATGTCCTTGACGTAAGTTTCTGCAATCCATTAAGACACCCACTTGATCATTGAACTTTTTGTACAGAACATCCTTCTTCCTTAAAGAACTAGATATTAGATGTTGGTTTCAAAGATTTTTATTTTTACCCCTGCGCGTATGACCAACTAGCTGTTATAAATATTTATAAATGGAGTTTTTTTTCTATGAATGGCCAAAAGTAGATGTGTTTTCAACAGGTGTCACTGTTGATGCTTCAAAAAATTCCGGCCCCCCAAAAAAACAGTTGATATGGTTTATTATATATATTTATCCCATGATTTACCGTTTTTTTTTAACCATACCTTATGGAAATTTTCACATGTCCCCTTAAAAAAGGACACGTTTAAAGGGAATTTGTTTTATCTTCCAAGGAAATCATTTTTCTCCGGGGATATTAGTTACCTGGTTGCTGGAAATCCCTAAGGAGCTGAGCTAGCTGCCTTGGAGAAGAAGTGAAGGTCGGTCGATGTGCGATGAGATTTGTGGGTGTTGCGGGGGGCCCGGACTGCCGGGATTTTTGATCCGCAAAGAATTTGGGGGAATTTTTTGGGGAAAATCTGATGTTTTTTTTTCGCCCAAAACAAACAAATTGATCCAAATTGAGTTTGTTGGGGGGAAAACGGTTGAATGATATACCGATATACCTGAAACTAACAGCAACGTTTGCAGCTGAACATGGATGCTAAAAAAAGAGGATGACTTTCCTTTTTGGGTTAACAGCCCGTGAGTTGTTAGTTTCAGGGAGTGTATCAGTCTTCAATCCCGAAGGATGAAAGTTCATTCCTTGAAAATCCGTCTAAACACTTAGTGATTCGAAGAAATTCAGGAAGAAACACCGGATTCAACAACCAACCGGATTCATGGTTGCCAAGGTTCAACAAGCAACGGATAGATAACTATTATACTATTGTCATGTTTTCTTAAACTATAACCACAGATGTATTTCCTATGAAACATGGGGAGTTTCCAATGCAATGTTAGTTTTCAGGGGATAGAATTGTCATTTTCTCGCAACATTTTGATTGAATCATGAGATTTTTCGGATCCCTGACCCCAATCAGAAAAGAAATAAAGCCTTTTAAGTGCAAATTCCGCAAATTCTTGACGGCTAAAAGGGTGAAGCTGCAGTGTATCTTTTATATTTTAGATGTTTGGCCTGTAGACCCACTGCAGACAAAGCTTTTATGATTTTGGGGAGGCAAGAAAAACTGCCAAACAATTTGCCAGGTCGCAGCTCCGTGGAAAAGTTTTTCCCGAGATCCTCTGATGGTGTCAGCATGTCCAAAAAAGAAAGAGAGAGAAAACACCTTTCTGTACATGATAGCCAGCTGCCACACCCCTTTTTATAGTGCTTGGGAAGATGATGGAAGATGAGTTTCATTGTCCTTTTTGGTGGGCAACGTACTGTATGTTCGTTTAGGCCTGTCGGCATTCTTAAAAAAGATGATTTTGCCCACTGGAAAAAATCAATTTGAGAAAGGGTAGCTACGTTGTCTTCACTACGCTTGGAAGCGACATGATTTGGATCTATTTCTGTTTGTAGTTGGCGTTTATGGAAACAAACTAACCCTCAAGTCGAAGTCAAAATCACTTCAAACGTCTATCTATTGGATCTTTGTGTGTTGAAAATCGGCTTTTACATTATTTCGTTCTGAATCTGAATGTGCAATAGAATCTTTTCAACACATCTTCATGAACATGTCTCTGGGTGACTGACGCTGACTCCCTTTCCGTTCGCGTTTAAGTGCTGGATTCTGCTGCAAATTGCCTCCGGCCCACGCGAAAAAAAAACACAAAACAAACATACCAAGCTGGTGATTGACTCACGGGCTTATACAGTATATAATAGTTGATTCCTGTCCCTTTTGATCCATGAAATATCATTAAATGCTGACCTTAATAAGGGTGCTAAAATATGATGGCAACATAAAGAAAAGTTTGGGAATTGCACCATCTCCTTGCAACCAGCTGGTGTTTTTTTACATGCAGACTGTACACTAATCTATCTTGAGTGTCAGGTGACACGACTTTGTGTTGGAAAGGACGTGTTTCTTTTTTTTGCCCGGCTATCAGTCTATCAGTTTGAACTATTACATAGTAAAAGAATTGAAAAGTCTAGGCATTACGGTATACATCATTTTCACCCAGCACATTTCTAACAAGTATTTTACCCAACCTATCGCGAAGTAGAAGAGGTTTCACGGATACTTTGGACGACAGCAAGCCGTGAAGAAGCTTCACCTCTTGATGGGTCCACAGCCCATGTACAGCTGGAGCGACTGACAAACGACCCGGGGGCGGGTGGCATTCTCGTGGGAAGTTCTGTCGAAAGATCCACATGACTCTGCAATTTCCCTTGAGTTCCTAAGTCCCCTGAGTCTAATTGGGGATTTTTCCAAAAAATTAGCGAATTATAATAGATCGAAATGGAATTGTTTATATTAAACAGTGTTTGAAGTTGAACGACTGAGGCCATGTCAAGAGTATTGATAGAGTAAAGGAAAGTTTTAAGTTTTCATCACTTTCATTTGCATTTTTGTATATGATGGCATCAAGTCGGAATCCTAGTGATAATAGACATGGAGTGGATGAATGTCAAGACTTCAGGAAAAGGTCCCTGTTTCAGCATTTTTCCATCGGTATGTCCGCCTTCAGAAAGGGTTTAATCCACGTGAAATCCATGTTGAATCCATTGGAGAATTTCCCGTCAAGAACTCCATGAGACTGCTACCTTGACCAAGAACATGTCGACATGTCTAAGTGTGTGCTTGGCCAACAGTCTTGAGAGAGGAAAAAGGGAGCATGCCTATTACAGGTTTGTCAAGATGCTCGACCTTAACTATTCTCACGATGATGGTGAGTGATGAGTGCGGATGATAGATGATAGGTCATTATAGAATCATAGATGATCATTGTAGATGATGATTGTTGTGGGAACTGTGGCCCGTTGTGAACAATAATGTCGTTCTGTGGGCTGAAACATGGGTCCACTAATCCGGGATGCGAATTTCATTGCTTCAAACATGTGCAATTAATTACCTGAACTTCAGAAATTTGAGACATCGCAGGGTTTTCCCAACATTCTAAACTCAACCAATCGTTCATCGTTTGGACAGAAATTTCTCCCTTCTCGAGCCTTGGAAGCTCCTACGACTTCATGATGGAGGAATCACGAGCAAAAGAAAGAATCAATTCGTACCCAAAGTTTGTCCAAATATTTTTGGGCCCAAAAACAATCGGATCCATTTTCACTTGAAAAAAGTTCGCCCTCAAGTTCCGTGTGAATTCACTCCTCGCGTTGGGGATGTGTCCCGTGTGTCCCTGTGTCCGGGTGTCCTGATCCGCAGCGTTGAATCCATTTCAAAACCATGGGTCTGGCGTCTTCTTCGGCGGTGGGGCAAGCGGCTGAGGCCCTTGGGAAATTCTCAACTTTGATTCGTGTGAATCTGTCAAGTTTCGACTAAAAAAAACCAGATTTGAAGAATCTGAAATGGTTGGAACCTGTTTAAACGGGTTCCTATTTTGCAGTTTTTTTTCTTTTTTTTCGCAGGGCTTCAGAATCTCCATGTTTCAATCTGGAAACATGGGAAGTGAGGATAATTTTTGAGTTCTGAAGAGGCGGCCTGTGGGCCAAGAATCCAATGGTTTTTTTCAAACGGAAAGCATTTCCAGATCTCCTGAATATCAAATTTTTAAACCCACAAAAATCAAGCCAAAAAAGTTCAAGAACAAGAAATACCATTTTTTTTTTTACATAGAAGTTGGCAATCCCTCCAACAGGTCCAACAAAAAACAAAAAACATCCCGGTCAGTGGTGCATTTTTGGGGTTTAACGGTCCTAAACGTCGATTTGGTGATTCATCGGGCTTTGGGATGCATCCCTAAACAGGCCGCAACACTGGCTGCCTCCTCCTACTCGCGGCCAAGTGATGCGCCGACCATCGGGTACCCTTAGCGCAAAAGGATGTGGAAAATCAGCCTATGTAAAAAAAGCACCTGCAGGTGAATGACTGGCAAATTGTGGAAAAAAACTGGAATATATTATTTTAACCCTCAAAAAAAATGGTTTAGGTGTCAAAAAACATCATAGGTAAGTCGCAAACGTTTGATGATTGCGTAACCCACGACCCTCCAACCTTTTGCTGGTTGGCAACCTTTGTCAGATACCTGGCATGCTAGAAAGTTGGAGAAGCATTGCAACATGTTCTGGGTTTGAGAGTTGTGAATCAGATGAGAATTTTTCAAACACGGATGGTATGTAGTTGTAAATCCAGCCACATTTTTGACATTCTGAAATTCGCAATTTAATCGGATATCCTTAGTTTTGCCTCCAGCGATCATGCGAGCACTGAGGGACTAGCTGGTGCTTGAAAGAGAGCTAAGGGGCTGGGAGTATTTAAAATCCCTTCATGATAGGGAGCTAAGGAGCTACCCCTATATTTCTAAGCATATCTTCGGTGGTGTTTCTTCATAGTTCATTTGACACTCATTGACTCCGCCTCTACTTATTTTAGAACATTTCGAGGGAACTGACGGTCAGGTCTAGTGATTTATTCCGGGCCTTTCAGTGTAGCAACCTTAGCTGTACTAATGGTGGTTTACCACTGTTGATGGAAGAAATCCCAAACAACCACCTGGGATGTAGAAAACACTGTAAATATGGGGGTAAACTACCTATCAACTGGTGCAGGATTTCTTCCATGAACAGTATGACCGTCGGTTACTTGGAGTTTTATTTCTCCCAAACTTGGAGAGATTTTGGACATGTTCCCACTACGACGGGATGGAATGGAAATGGTGACCCCATCCGTTTGCAATGGGAAGATATGACATGTGAAGCAAATATACTAATACCTTATGTGGTGTTCTGAAGATGACCCTGTAGAACTGACCTTTGAAAAAAAAACGCACTTTCAACAGGTACAATAGAAAATCACCATTTTCAAAAAAGGGTATATATAGTTTTTATATCTTCATTCATGGCTGCTTTTCCATTGTCATGTTATTTTTCTTCTCAAGCCTCCCTGTAGCCAGGTATGGTACTGCAGGCTTTCGAACCAATGCAGATGTACTTGACAATGCAGCTTGATTGATTCGACTCGATTGGATTCGATTTGAATCCTCTGTTTAGATTTGCTTGTTTGATTATTTGTTTGAACATGGATTTGATTTGATTGATTGATTGATTGATTGATTGATTGACTGATTGATTGATTGATTGATTGATTGATTGATTGGTTGATTGATTGATTGGTTGATTGTTTCATTGGTTGATTTGATTTGACTTGATTTGATTTGCTTGACTTGATTTGATTGAATTGATTTGATTGATTCTTTCATTGGTTGATTGATTGATTGATTGATTGATTGATTGGTTGATTGTTTCATTGGTTGATTTGATTTGACTTGATTTGATTTGATTGAATTGATTGAATTGATTTGATTTGATTGATTGATTGATTGATTGATTGATTGATTGATTGATTTGATTTGACTTGATTTGATTTGCTTGACTTGATTTGATTGAATTGATTTGATTGATTGATTCTTTCATTGGTTGATTGATTGATTGGTTGATTGTTTCATTGGTTGATTTGATTTGACTTGATTTGATTTGATTTGATTTGATTTGATTGAATTGATTTGATTGATTGATTGATTGATTGATTTTAAGTGGTGGTGCAATTTCTAATGATGTTGATGATGACGATGATGATGATGATGATGATGATGATGATGATGATGATGATGATGATGACGATTACGACGCGGATGAGGAAATGCACTGCAGCAACTCTATAGTGAAACGTTTTCTTTATATGAATCATGTACTAAGTTTTCTGATCCCACCAGATGGTTTATATAAAGGGAGAACATTCATTTGGGTTAGAGGGGCTGGAGAGTCCCAAGAAAAAAACCGCTTTGTTTGGTGATATTGTTTGAACTCGATCATTTGGGTGACAACAGCTCGAATCCGAATCCAAATTGGGATGATTTTCCAACATGCGCGGCCAGATTGATCAAAAGATGATTCTTCATCCACTTTTATGACATGTGAGTTTCGCTACAATTACAAGTGATGATTTCCAAACAGTGACATTTTGAATGTCCAAGTTCCCAGGTATTTTGCCAACAAAAAACACCAAACTTTGAAACGGTGAAACTGGTGAAACCTGGTCCTGACGTTGGTTCCCTTTCCATCTCAGGTGCTCTATCGGATGGGGATTTTAGCAGCCCTGCGGTCCAAGGTGTGTTTCAACAACGTTTGGGATTCGGGATTCGGGATTCAACAGGTGGGTTGGTCTTACTCAAACCGACCTTTTCGATGGTAGGTGATGGTAATTCAACGTGGTTGGTTTTTCAGCCACATTTGGTTGGTGAAACATTTGGTAGGTGATGGTTTGAAACTGGAAACCATCTTTTCGCTGGTTTGAAGACGTTTGTGAATATTTGTTCACTTCCTGTTGTTTTTTTGGCAGCTATATAGTGGAAACTCTTCAAATGGTGGGTTGATATAGTTGTGCATGTCGTACGTATCCCGGGTTGGATGGTGATGGATGTTTGTTCAAAATGTGTTTATGACACCAGGTGAAAGTAGATGACATCCGCTTTCCATAGAGTTTGATGATCGCCACTTTGATGAACCTTGAGTGGCACAAATGTCCATGAATGTGGCAGTGATCGTTAGGTACGTTTCCCAAAAAAACACGTTTTTTTCCGAGAGCCTATGCTTAAGGGAAGATAAATAAAGCGTGCTTATGAAAACCAATCAAATCCCCGCAGGCTTTGGGGAAGAAGGCGCCTTGGTCATACTGTGGGCTGTGATTTTGAGGAGAGGATCAATGCTTGAAAACATTTGTCTGGTTGAATTCCAGAAGTCTGCTGTTGAGCATTTGTATGCTAAGGTTTACTGTTTTTTTTCTTCCGCTGTTGTGATGATTGCTAAGGGTCCATTTGCTTCGTTCTTGGAGTTTGGTGAAATCATAACCTTTGTGTTGAGGAGGGTTTCCTTTCCACTGTTTATACTCAATACAAACGGAACATTCCAAGTTTTGCCAGACTCTATTAAACATCTATCAAGTTGCTTTCTCTTTGTTCTTTTGTCCAAATTTCCTCACAAAAAGGTGAAGACTTGATAGATACATTGGATTAACAAACACACATTTTATTGGATCAAGAAGATATAATATTGGATCAACACATAGATATCTTTTGTTATTGGATCAACAAAAATGGGTTGCATTCCCCAACTTCCATGTTCCCTCTTCCCGTTCAAGCATGATGCCTACCCCTGAGGTAGGGGTCATGATCACTGCCTCCCACAACCCCGAGAAAGACAATGGCGCCTCGGCGACGTGGGATCTCGACAGCTGAGGTCACCCTTAAGATTGTGAATTTAGTAAGGGAAATGGGCCCCAATAGTGCTCGTATAATTGAGGTTTTTTAGGAATTTTTATACGAACATTTGCCGAAAAAATGGACAAAAGATCTTTGAGGCCGGACTCAAATTTTGGTATCCGGGATACAAATAATTAAACAAACCTTGGGGTATCCGAACATTTCTACACATACTTTTCCAAACAAAATGTGCTGAGTCGATTTTCGGGAATCTGTTTCACCAGGTGGATGATGAGCTGTCATCATGGGACTCCTAAAGGGGTTGGCATCCACCGATTTCGTGGCCAGCAAATGCAGGATCCTGATTTCTATTTGAACTGAACAATTTGGGTTGAAATTATCTGTCATTTTCCCAGCTAAGTATATATATGTATATTGTTGCCTAAAAAATTGCAGGATCTTACTAAAATGTCCTAATCATTTTTCATGAATCTCGACATGGCGACATGGCGATGCCTGTGCCTGTTGGATGTAAGCATGTAGATCACTTTGTCTTCAAACAGGATGACTTTTCCCACATCTTTTCATAGGCAAAGGCTTCAAAGGGGTTGTGATTTGTGTAACTTCAATGAAGTATCCATCATGAATGCTCCCAACAAGCCAACTTTCATGTACATTTTTTTTTTCGGTCTCCAAATGCTTAGTCCGAAACATCGTATTTGTGACGAGATAATCTATGCAGATCAGCTGGGAATATGGCGGCTACACGGCTGTGACTCGAATCCACACCCCCGAAAAACTAACATGGAACCTGAAAACACCCTCTTGCAAAAGGAGAAACGTCTACAAGCCACCAATTTTTGGGTTCCTGTAAATTTTCGGGGGTGTATCCCCAAAAATGGACCTCCCAATGGTACCAACACAGTGGAAACACTGAGGTGTTAAGTTGGTTGAACCGATGGGTGAGATGATGCCACAAGACTGGGAGGCGGATGGTACATGAGGAGAGATTTCAGGGGAGACGTTGTGTTTTGGAAGTGGATTTTTCCTTTAAATCATTGATAGTTTCAGGGGAAGGTGAAAGAGAGGTGACTATGTTTATTCTGTTGGTTGACCAAATGATTTCATATTCTAAACACTCTGGGCAGGTTTGCAGTAGTTGATTGCAAAAACCATACAAAACCCAATACCCCACTGAAGTTTAACATAGCCATAGCCCCTGAAAAATGATGGTTGGAAGATTCTTCCGTTTTGGGATGCCTTATTTTCACGGGCTATGGGAGTAGGCATCTGAATTTTTAGCTCCAGCCTTGAAACTTGGTGTTTTCAGGGTTTTTGCACAGCCTCAACAACAAGACACTGGTTCTTGAAGGTTCCTGGTCCCACTTCTCTGGTTTGAGAAATGAAATGGCTGTAAACATTTAAGTTGTTTGAGCCAAGCTGCTGATTTCCCAAAAACTACCTGAAGATTTGGAGGATATTCATCATTGATGGATTGGTTTGAGAGTAAATTGAGACGATTTCAAGGCAACTATATGTGGCTTCTATATACGTAACATGTATTACCTATAAGATTTGAGACTCCGGTTCCTGCTCTTAACATAGTAGTCGGTAGCATACAAACTGCTGGGAGGCAAGGTATACATTTTCCTGATTTGGTACAGACATGCTATATACAGTTTGGATCAGTTTGGTGATTAAAAATAGTGCATACCACCATACCACCTATGTCCGGAAGAAGTCGTGTCCCCAAAAAACATTTGAGACATTTCACAAGGCGCACGCTACACGCATGGCCAATGCTGCTGATTCAGGTGGGGGTGAGTTGGTCAAAAGTTTGAACTGCAAGACAACATGCCAAAGGTGTTGAATGAAATTATGTAAATATATTATATTTGCTTGGTGAGTCTGTTAGAATGTTTTTAAAAGGGATAACATGCAGTTTCTGCAGTTTTTTTTTTTCGATCAGTGGTACCGAATATATATACTTACATAGCTACAATACATCTAATTGAAACACAACCATTTGTTGCCATTGAGATTTTTGTTGGGATAGAATCATTCCATCAGTTTGAATTCCCGCCTGTTTAGCTCGCGAATTCGATTGATTTCGGGTGGGCTCAACAGCTGGATAGCAACAATTTGACATACATCTTCGGGTTCAAATTTCTCTTGATTTCGTGAACCCGAAACACCGACGACTTTCACATCCCGGGTGGGTGTGTTTTAAAACATCGTCTCCCTGATTTAAAATGCCAAGTGTTCAGAGTTGATCCGATCAAGGCTCCAAAAATATATATCAAAATCCGTGGTCATGATGAAATCCCACATGGAATCAACGCCAACAAAAATTCCCATGGGAATCTCAGGAATGGTCCAATGAATCATCATAGATTCTTGTGGATGTTACCCCCGAACATCCAGATCCGGAAGTTTCCTCAGCATCTACTGGGGGAACCCAAAAATGGTCCAAGCGGCTGAGATCTGAAAACGTTGGTAGAGGAGCTTTCGAGCAGCTTGAGCAACTTGGCGTTCGAAGATTTTTTCAACGAAACCCATGGGAAGATTTGGATCACTTCCGAAGCCTCACATCATTTTTTGATGGACCGAATCCGGCTGAAAGAGGCGAACCAGTTGAGGTTGGTAGTTTATCCTATTATTTACTCGGGGTTTTGTACATCGACAGAATATTTTATGGGGAGTCGACCTCCTAAAATGAATGAAAACAAATGATACTCTTTAAGTAAGTTGGAGGTTGGCAAAGTGTTTGAATTTACCTAGATTGATATTAAGATGTGGTGAAACAGGGCGATGTATGGTGAAAAAGCAATCATTTTATATCGTTTATATGTTATCATCTTTGGTGCAACTAAACCATACAAAACACAGCTGTGAGAGGGGAAAACTTGTCTTCGTGATGTTTGTTGTTCAACTGCTGGCAGTTTTGTCCTGCTTCAGTGGTTAAAAAACATCTGCCTTATCAAGTAGATCAATTCAATAGTCAAGTATGGTTTTTTCCAGGTTTTTTTTTTCGTTCTCCCACACATCATGAACACCATGTGCCGTTGTTCGGCGCGGAAAAACACACCAAGTTGTCAAGTTTCAACACCCTTGGAGCAGGGTGGATGAAAAAGAGATGTTAGGCTACCTCAAACCGAGGTCTTTGCAAACAGATGAGTCAGATGAGTATTTTGTCCGAAAAGCGATTGACTAGCACCAGCATTCTATTAGAAAATTATGTTTTTTTTTCTACCCCCCCACCCAGGATGCCAGTCACAAATGAAGGTTTATAATAAGGATTCCTTACTAAAATATATATGGTCATCCTGGTTGTGACTGGCATCCTGGGCGGGGGGTAGATCCAAGGTACAAGTAGGGTAGGAAACACATGTATTTGTTGATTCAGCATTTGGATGATGACCAACCTGTGCGCCAGAGGGGCAAATCCACCAGGAAACTCCAGGCTTCAGTACTTCAAAGGTACATTTGCTACTGTTGATGGTTCAGAAATCCGGCGATCACCACATGGGATGGTGCTAAAATGCTAAAACCCTGTAAATAATGGGATATACAACCTACCAACCTCATGGTGCAGGGTTTCTGAACCATCAACAGTAGCGTAGTTTATCAACTCATTTTGATGTTTATCACCTCAAGATTGATACCCTTAGCGCCGAACACTCCAAGTAAAGGAACATGGCAGTTCTTTTCTCATGCCTCACCCAATCAAGGTATTGATCTGAACGCAATGGGAGAGGTGGTGGTTGGCCGGGATGCTAAGGTTTCTGAAGAAACTGGGAAAAATAAACAGTGGATGCCATTGGTATAAATTTTCTCCAAGGCGTATTTTCACCAGGATTGAATTTTATATCACCATAAACTTTGTTTTTTTTCACCTACAGGTGGGAGTCATCACCCAATGGTCGAATTCTATTGGTGTTTACCCCCAGAGAATAGAATTCCGGATATGTTAGGTCAAGGTGTGCCTTGTGGCTGGCTTTTGCTTACACCCAAAAAACCAAAGCTGAAAAGAAAACACCAACCTTGGGGGTGGCGAAATTTGTGTCCCATCTCCAGCAGCAATATCTATCTATTTTTGTTGTGTTTTTGGTCGTTGGCTGGTCACCAGGGTTGAAAGGTTTTGCGTGACATTCTTTTTGGCAGGAATTTGGTGGAAAAGGGTGCAAGAACAGAGAAGTGATACGTTGCAAAGATCCAGAAGTAATATGAACATACTCATACAGTATTACACACACACATTGCCTGTTCCAGTGCCAAAAAATTCCCGCGCAAGGAGGGTTCTGGGGTTACAAACCCTCCATTAGAAATGCTTAGGTTGACTGGTTAGTACCCGGTAGTACCCGTTCTTTGGCTAAAGCATTTCACTGATCAGTTCACGACTCAGGAAGGGATACGCGTCCCAGTAGTTCGCGACTTGCCATGGCAGTTTGTGATGGCGTAGGTGTGGTTGGTTGGCAGGTGGATTGCCTTGGTTGGGGCAGTTGGTCGGTTGGTTGGTTGGTTGGTTGGTTGGTTGGTTGGTTGGTTGGTTGGCAGGTTGATCTTTGCTGCAGGTTGATGGTAATACAAAATGATGGGCCGAAACAATCTGAGATATAGAAAAGAAATGAATCTGAGATATCTATTTCATGTAACAAAGATAATATGTATTTGACAAGATAATGATGATAGTAATGTTAGTAGTAGATTGATAACTAAAATAATTGTGACAGTAATGAGAAGCATAACAATACCACTAGTAAAAACAATGATGACAACGATAACAATATGCATGCAGCATCCGTATGTTTTCATATGCAGTTCCTTTCCAGCAAAAAATGACAAACAGTCTTTATCATGAAACTGAAAAGCATTGAGAATCCATCCCAATGACCATTTGATGAAAACATCGACGACTTGGAAACGGAAACTTCGGCACAACTGCCAGGAAGGTAGATTTGGTAGACTACAAAATACATCATCAAAATAGGCAGTTTCGACATCCACTTCCCAAAGCTATGGATTGCTATGGATTTGGGAAGGCCAGAGGATGCCAGATGATGTTTTTTGCTCGGGGAGACTTTCATGAAACGCAGGTGTTTTGAGACCCTCGAATTTGCGATCAGTGGGTGTAGTCACCACACCGTCAGGGGGCCAATGTGAATCTTGGATGGTGCATTCTTTCAGCCTTTGCTGGCAGCATGACAAAACATGTTGCACTTTTCCTCTTTCGGAGAAATGCATGATGACAACTGATTCTGAAAGGTATCCGAGTGACACCATTTTGGAATAGATAAACCATGCAACCATAACTGTCCCTAAAGGAAACTGAACCGAAATATTGAATTTGAGGAAGAGTCTATCTACTACAGAATGCTGCTTGTTGAAATAGATATTTGACAGTAATACATCTTGGACCACTATGAAGTTCACAATCATCATCATTATCAACACCATCATCACTCTCATCACTATCATCACTATATATGATTATTATTAACCTCATTATCATCACTATCCTCACTATATATTATCATTATCATCATTATCATCATTATCATCATTATCATCATGATCATCATTATCATCACTATCATCACTATATATCATCATGATCATCATTATCATCATTATCATCATTATCATCATTGTCATCATTATCATCACTATCATCACTATCATCATTATCATCACCATATATCGTTATTATCATCACTATCATCATTATCAGCACTATCATCATTATAATTACTATATACCATTATTATTATCATGATCATCATCAGGATCATTTTCATTGTTTCATCGTCACTACCCATCTCCAAGCTTTATGGTGATCACCCATCATGTGCCAAGGTTTCCTGCATGCCAACAATCTAAGGCAACTTCACTACATTGTGCGATGTGACCGCTCGCCAGTGGTGTGGGAACAGTTGTTTGTTTGCGTTTTTTTGTTGGTGTAATCTTAATGTTTGGTGTGGTACCTTAGCCATAGAATCTTCTGATCTTATCTATCTTAGTTTCTTTGCACAGCAGGCAGCAAAGCAGAGCCCCGCAAAGTCCTAGACGTTGAAGATGCTGGACAATATGTTCTCATGCTAAATCTTTCTGTCTAAGATGTCCGAGCGAGAAATCAGGGAGGTGTTGCAATCAGCAATCACTGTCTCATTAAACGTACGTTGATTAATGAAACTGAGATTTATTGATTGGATATTTACTGGTAAAATGTTATAGTTCCGCATGAAGATCAACGGAAAGTTTGTTTATCTTTTTTCAGTATAAAAAAGTGTATACTACAACGTGCATTCATTATTTCTTCTTTTTCATTCTTTGTTTTGTTGCTCTGACAGAAGTTTGGGTGAATAATACACATTGATACTTACGTTTCAAAAGAAATGGAAAAAATGATTTGTATATACCTAGTCATACCTTAATATCGTCAGAAATAGTTCATTTTTCTATCATGATACCAAATCAAAAATGCATTGTGTCACATGGTCTTTGGCAAACATCTACAAATAGAATCGACTTTCTCGTGGACTCATTGCGCCTCTGATAAGAAAGTTAAAAATTGATGCTATCCAAAAAATACGCGAAGATCAACGATTTACCATATCATTTTAAAGTTATATAATCAAACCAATGCTTTCAAATATACAACAAAAACATTCAAATCAACTAGTGTTCACAATTTATTGGCATCTTGCGAACTGTTTGTTCAGGTTGAAACTTACTAGCTTCAAGTATTCTAAAAAACAAGTTTTCACATATAAATGTAATCGCATTTGCCATAGTGAGTCAATCAAGAACTGATGGAGCGTACCCCATTCAACGTACCCCTACATGCAAGCAAGATCACGCAACTCATTGTATTTTAGGGGTGTTGCCCTGGTAGATAGTCATGGCCTTTGTGTTGCCCTGATAGACAGTCAGACCCGTTGCACTGTGCAAATTGGGTACAACAGGTACCTCTAAACAAAAAAGGGGTACGTTCGCCAAAGCGGGTAGATTTATCCACAATTTACACACTTTCGTGAGCGTACCCCTTTTTTAGGTCGTTGGTCGGAGGGCTTTTGGGTCACCTATGATTAATTTGCCCATATTGACAATAATCAATCGTTGTGATACCTTTCTGAACAAATTGGGATTTGTTTCTGAGCCTTTGCTTTCAATTCTGCCAGGGTCCACTCTGAAATGACAAAAATGCAACGTTTAGATATTCCTATTTAGGGCTATTTACACCTATCTAGGAAAAATGCAAAAGGGTCCCCTAAAATGGGTACATTCCAAGCATCCTTGAGTCAATGGGAATCTAAGGTTACCCTTCCAATGCCACCACCCCCAAGAAATAAGGCCCTAATAAGGCCTTATTAAGGGAAACCAATGGTTTCTAGTCCCTTAATAAGGCCTTATTTCTTGGGGGAGGTGGCATTGGGGGGGTACCCTTAGACTCCCATGAATAGTCGATTGTGTCTTTTTTGCACAACAATATGTTTCTTCACATAATCAATATATAATATAAGTCAATTGTAAGTCACCTCTAAGTCCACTTCCCAAAGGTTGTCAAACGGAAGCACCAAAAGCAGAGAAAATCATCCAACCCTATGCATGTGCTGAAGGATGTTCGGTGTGAATTCGTTTTCGTGCATGTGATTGGATGACCCAGTACTTCAAGGCTTTCGTTTTCATGCAATACTACCATGTTACCGGATTCTAAGAAAAAGTTTTCATCCTCTCTATATGTCCAGATTCTCTAAATCAAAACTATTGGATCCTACAAGATTACAGTGTTGGCGATTTGGTGGTCCCAAAGTAATATGACCAATTGCATCGTTCCTGTAGCACCCCCAGGCAATTATGACAAAGTCTGTTGAATTCATCGTTGAGCTCAAGAGTCTTCCTTTGCAAGCTAGGCCAGACTTAGGTCCCCTGCTAAAGGTTTGATTTCTTGGGAGTTACATTTAAAACCCCACCAAATTGAAAGGGGCTGTTCGGGTATAAGGGACGATCCCAAAGATTTGCCTAGCAAATATTTCAATAGGATGAAAAAGATGCTGAGCAGGCCTGCACCCACTCATTCAAAAGTGGCCACAGCATGCGGCGCTGGGTCAAAGGGCCCAGGCGCCGAACAAGCAAAAGCCACTGCTGCGCCAACGCGTGCAGCGCCGCCTCCCGACCGCGGCGGGCGGCGCGATGCCCGGTTTGCCGCTGGAAGCGCGACACCACATCATCTGGACAATCTGGGGATCGGGCTGGAAGCGATCCGTGAAAGAAGGACATCCAGGGTGCACAGAATCATCCAAGGAGGTTTGATTCGGAAGTGGAATGAAAAGGCAGTGGTGTGCGGTATGCCCGATTGTTGGCAGATTGAAATCGGCGACGCCATTGTGGGTGTCAATGGGCAGATGGACTTTCATCCCAATCGGTATGAGGTCAGGAATGTAACAGAATGGGACTTGCTGGTGGAGACCGTCATCGTCGCCGTCATCGTCATCATCATGACGCGCGCAATGGGCATGACAATCATGGGACACGTGATCATAGTCAGGGCCACCGCAGGCATAGCCATGCTGCGGCCCCGGATCATAGTCTGAAATGTCGCGATATCGGACAGGAGACATTGAATCTGGAAGACCCCACCAAGGTAGTCAACAAAGAACAGGCTCTCAAACACGAAGATCGTGTTAGAAGAGCCAAAAGTAGACAGAGAAGGAATGAAGAGAGTGACACTTCTGAGAGCAGCAGCTAACAGAATGGCAGATGTGAACATTTATTTATTGTTCGGATTTTTGAAGCGTTTGAAGCAAACATAGCTGAAAGCAAGCATCATTTTGAAATTCCTGAAAATCCAGTTTCATCTCCACTCATCAAAATCCAGCATCATCTTTCAAAACATCACAATTCATCATCATCTTCAAAAGCGCAAAAAACCAGCATCATTGCCAAAATCAAGCGATTTTAAAAACATAAACTTGAAACATAGGATTCTGAAAAAGTGAAAGTTATTTTTTTGAAAACATAATTTGTTCTTAAGTATTTCACCGTAAGCTTCTTTGGTTATTGAAACTCTGACAGGTCTCGTTCTACAGTCTGGATAATCTGGTGATTTTGCGTTACTGTACTTCATGTGCAGAAACTAGTCACCTACCAAACCTTGTTTCTACAACAAAATTTTTAAAAATTAGAAGGATGTTCATCAAACTGCTATGAAGAGTGTTTTCAATGTTCCAATTCATATATTTCAGCAATCAAGTCTAGTGTATCATCAAAATACGATCTAATTTCTCCAAGGTTCCAAGTAATAGCACAGTCATCAGTTTTCTAGAAGCAGGAACATGACTCGACTCTAACATGACTGTTTCCTCCGTCATACTTTTTTCATTTGAAACTCAAAAATATCCAATGGCTTTCTTCCCATATGTTCCATTACATCAGTTTCACCCTTGTCCAGACCATTCTGCTGGCCATGAGTCTGTAAACTACCAAAGTTAACTTCAACTTCAACTTCACCATATGGAAATTCAAATGTTCCTTAACTTTTCATTCCAGAAGTAATTCAGTTGATGGTTCAGAAATCCAAAAAAACACAACCACCTTGAATCTATGAAACCCTATAGTAATGGGATTTCAACTACCAACCTCAACTGGTGAGTTTACCCGATTTCTGAACCATCAACAGTTCCATTTCGGAAATAGTGACTATTCGTGAATATTAGCTACTAAAGGCAACTCCCGTCTACATGTATGTCTCCAGGGGGGGGGCGTCCCTTTGGAGGGGATCCCCTTCAAAGATATCATGATTTCCATTGTTTGAAACTTGGGATGTTTTTTCTTCAATCATCCCACGGGTTTCGGCTCCGAGGTCAGAACGATCCAAGTTATGGAGTGCCCAGCCTTGGTGGCTATCAGGAGTTCTGCGCAACTTGGGATGTTTGAAAATGATCGTTTTCTATACAACCATATCATTAGATAATTTGCAACCATTAAATCGTACATTCATATTCATGTAACAGTATGTATATATTATGCATGTGATATATGTTTGGAATATATTGTTTTTGCATACAACCATTCCCACACAAACAACTTCCTGAACAACACTTCTTTGTGTGAAATTCCTGTGTTTTTTGTTTTTTGGTCCAGGATAAGTTGATGGATGCCTTTGGCAAATTGCTCTCTTCTGGAGCCAGCTCACCGCGCCGGCAGGAAACTTAAGAGAAAAGATGGATCGAAATGTTTTCTTGGTACATCAATATCTAGGTGGGGCATCAAATATTTTCTTATTTTCACCCCCCTGTTTGGGCAAGATTTCCAATTTGACTATGTAATATTTTTCAGATGGGTTGAAACCACCAACCAGATGTGCATCAACAGCCACTAGACAGTGGGACAACAAATTTCAAGTCAATACATTGTCGAAAAGGTTGGAGCCTACGTAGTGAAAAGTGAAGTAGTAGAGTCGGTATTTTTAGCTCACTTAGAAAGTCCATCGAGAAAAGCATACGAAATTTATTTGTTCTTTTTGCACAGAAGGGCCTCTTGGGACCAGTGCTGCATTTGAGTCAGATGTTTGTATTAAAAGGATGTTTCATGTTTTCCGTGTGAAATGCTCGCACTGCAAAATGAATAGGACGCATTTGGCAGGAAACACTAATAGGAACTGGCACTGGGTAGCATACATACTTACCACATGAACTGCCAACTTAGGTCCAATGGATTGTCTGTTATAGGGAATATGGAGGCTAATCATTTGGAGGTAGACTTGTCAGGTTCTATGAACTACCAACTATACATGGTTGAAGCTCGAAGAATGGGTTTGTTGTACTTCTCAAGCTTTGCGCTGAAAATCTTCATGTGTCACCATCAGCATTACATTGGCGGGAACCATCTTCCATACTTTGAGATGGATTGGAATGGTGTGGAATGAGAAGAACGCATTTAGGGCAGGGATGATTAGAAAATATGAATGGACAACTGCAAAGCTGCATAACTATTTTTTATTATAGATATATGATATAGTTGTCATTGTTGGTAGCTTTCTTATCATATCTCATAGTATTCTATAATATATACGATCTTATGTGCATCCATATTCATCTTATATGATCGTATTCAACGAATCCTTTCGATTCGTTTCCCCAAAAAACCAGGTACAAGGGCACGGTGAATGTGGATTGTGCCTGTGGTGTAGGTGCCTCATCTCGGTAACAAAATCCATGGATAAATCGGGGATGCTGAAAACGCAGTGATTGGTCACGGGGTATGAACGATTGTAATCTACACCCCTGAAGATTAGCATGGAACATCATCATGGAGGTTTTGGAGATCATTTTCCTTTCTAAATGGGTGATTTGTAGGTTCCATGTTAATCTTCCAGGGTGTATACTTCACAATTTTGATTTTTCATGCATATGATGGAAGTATCATTCAAAAGCGATGATTTGTGCTTCGGTCGCCTTGCAAGCTTTTAAAACGATCTGAGACCGAAAGGGTCAAAGGCAATCTTAATGGATGTATGACGATTGTGAAAACAACAGGAATAACATCAGATTTTTTTGCAAAAAAAGATGCCCTCCAGGGAACCAACAGTAACATATCCCACCAAAAAATGGCATTTTGAAGATGATTTTCCTTTTCCCAAGGTGAGATATGTTAGTTCCCTGGAGGGTACCGGCCGCTTAGAAACCTATCCAACAAACCTTGCCTTTTGTCTTCACAAAAAGAAGCCGTTTGGCGATCACTGGTTGACCAGTGATGGGGGTAACTGCAAGGGATGGAAAAATCACTGCATCAACAAAAGGGATAAGCTAACAACCACAGGAATGCGAATTATGATAACTGGGTGGTGGTTTCAGATATTTTTTTTTTCATCCCTACCTGGGGGAATGATCCAATTTGACTAATATTTTTCAAATGGGTTGAAACCACCAACTAGATAATCTGGTGAGACTCTTCAATTTTTGTTTTGAAACCCAAATGGCCAATCCAAATCATACGAAAACGAAAGTTCAAACCACAACAGCAGAATTTGAAACTTCACATTTTGCCAAAAAAAAGCATTGAGACATTTTCAGCAGGCTTTCAGGGTTTTCTATTTTCAATCTGAACTTGGCGTTTTGTGGCCAAAAACACTGGATTTCTTGCCAAGAAAGTACTGAAGCCCCGCCATGCGGTGGCATTGACAGGTTCCATTGCGCTATCCAATATGGTTGAAGCCTTGCGTTCAGGCGGGGGGGGGGGATCGCGTTTTTTTTTGCTGCGGGTGGAGCATGTAGCCATGTAGTTGAGGACTCTTGTTGTTGTTGTTGTTGTTGTTGTTGTTGTTGTTGTTGTTGTTGTTGTTGTTGTTGTTGTTGTTGTTGTTGTTGTTGTTGTTGTTGTTGTTGTTGTTGTTGTTGTTGTTGTTGTTA
>DF240883.1:3997-40578 GCA_000507305.1 Breviolum minutum Mf 1.05b.01
TAAAATTGACCATTAGAAGAATCACTTTTCAACAATCATTTGAAAAGATGAAAGCTTGTACAAAGAAGGGTGTTTGTGGAAAGGTTACTATATAATGAAAGCTAATTGATTCAAATGAAACAAGTTTACTTCAGGGAACAACGCATTAAAATATATAGTCAAATTTCATGTCTTTATATGATGATGAAAACTTGTGATAACTTGTGATATTTCAATTTCATAAATCAATAAAAAACTGCACTCTGGTGGCCTCCCAGCCTCAAAAAAAACGTGAAATCTTTATGACGATACCAGGGGGGAAGTTTCAACTAAAAAAAAGGATCCAGGCAAGCTTGGAAGAGATGTTTAAGTACCGAAAGTTGGTTGATTGCAATATGAAGATGGATTCAACTTGCAAAACAAATGTTTGATTTAACTACCAAAGGACCAAGAGTCGTTTGATTCAAATTTTCAATTTGGTTGATTCAAATTCTCAAATTGTTTGGTTCAACTTGCAAGAATCGTGTGATTCAAATTCACAAAATCTAATACCACAAGTCGGGGGCACCTTTTTTAGACTATGCTTCGCCTAGTTTCCAATCATTCGACCAAACGGATTCTAGCTCAAAAATACTTGGATACCCCATCCCCTAAGCATGGACCTAACCCCCAAATTACACCACCGTGGAAATTGCATATGAAATCACACATATCCCAGACCAGTTCCCAGACAAGCTGGGAAGACAAGCCCAGCAAAGGCGGAACACAGCATTCCAGACAAGGCAGACACACTAAGAAAGCATTGAGAACCCAAAAAGTGAACTGTTTGGGGAAAAAAATATGAAACATGCGACCACTTCTTGCCCCTATATTTTTGAGGTTTAAAAAAAAAATCATCTAACCCCAAGTTTAGAGGTCCAAAGTCAAACATTCAATCTAAATGTTGGAAGTTTTTTTTCAAGAGGAAAGGTTTTTTCCAACATCTCCAAAGTTCGGATTTCTTCCCAGATTTTTGTGGCCGAGATACTCCTGGATCTGGAACGCCAAGCAGCAGCTGCTGCCAAGATCCAAGGTGATCTCAAGGAACCTTACGACTCGAAAAAGTCCAAGACGGTTGCTGCACGAAAAATGAGAATTCTTGGGTTTTGTTGATTGGTTTTGGCATCCTTTCTGGCTTATGCAATATTTAAATCCCCCCAAAAAAAAACTGAGTAGGGAATCAAATATAAAAAGCAACCAACCGGCGTGGACTGACCACTTGGCCGCGTTGTTGTGGATCCCAGCCCCTAAAAATAGCGATGCAAAATGAATGTCCTCTCCTCAAATGACATTGTTCGCTGCACTTCCCGTCTTAAAAAAACCATCAGCATCAATCCCCCAAACACAACACAGCTACACTCCCAAAGTTTAACAGCTGAAACCTGAAAATGATGGACTTTCCAAGTTCAGATTCTACTATTCCTTTTGGTGTCATTTTCAAGATGAACCATGTTAAACTTAGGGAGGGTAATTCCTACAGCCGCATCAATCAACCTTTTTGGACAATTTTTTGGGTACCACTGCTCCAAGGGGCTTGCCCCCGTTTCTAGGAAACCCCAGGAGGTTATGAAAACCACCCGTTTTTCGTATCCCGCGCCTGAGTTCTTCAAGTTTCCTTTGCCTCACAGGCGGCTGGAGCAAGCAGCGGCAATGTTATGTCAAGTCTTGGAGGTGGACTCATCCCTTACACTCCCTGAAACTAACAACGAAAACGCCCCTGAAAATAGGGGCGAACCCCAACAGAAAACTACAAGTAGTATTCCAAGCATCCATTTTCAGGGGCGAAAATGATAGTTTCAGGGAGGGTACTTCACCAACCTGAATTCTGGAAGGTTTTTTGTGTCTTTTTTGGTTCAGCTTTTTTTGGTCAGGATTTTTTTTCGTGTGGTAACTTTGAACCCGTTTGGGGTGAAAAAAAAATGGAGTGCGTGAAATTCGCGATCAAGATAAAAATTCACAAACAAACAAAAATATATGAGAGTATGTGTGTGTATATATCTATCTACATCATTTTGGTCAATCAATTACCCTCCCTGAAACCAACATAGCACCTGCAAATGAATTGTTGGAAGACGATCGTTTCCTTTTCGGATTAGGCAAATGTTTTTTGGTGCTACTCATTTCATTTTATCATTTTAGGAACTGCAATGTCGGGAAAAAAAAAGGTATCGGGTATCCTCACCTGTAACAATTGACCACCTGCTATATCTACTACAAATAATATGTATGAAGCTTTTTTCTACACCTTTCATGAGGGAATTTTGTAAAATGATCTCCCATCCCCCCAAAAAAAACAATGGAACCGAATCCAATCCCGGAATTCTCTTCGGTATAACAAAACGTGGCTGATCGATCGGCCACCTTTATATAAAAAGATTCCAGTCGTGAAAGCATGAAACCCTGGACGTAAAAACATTCTCAATTCATTGATGAACAGTAGTGTAGATATACTCAACTATGCATATGCATATACATATATATACAATATACACATGTATGGATACATTGATTTTAAACACAGAGATGTGCGTGAATAAATATATATATATATGTATATAGATAGTCCTTTTGCTAGAAGAGATAAATATATGTATATATAGATATATATATATATACACGTGTATGTATACGATCCTTTCCATAAAAAATTGCCCCGCTGATTTTTGATCTCCCTTTGCCAGGCCTGATGTTTCTCTTCTGGGCACTGATGGTGCTGATGGCACTGGCCGTGGCAATAAAGCCTGGAGGTTTTCCAGGTCGACAAGCAGCCCTTGGATGATGAATATCCACCTTTGCCCCGATGGTTTTTTAACTTAGGATGTACACCCAAAAGAAAATCGCCTGGGGCGTTTCGGTTCACTTGCAAATCACCACAAAAATCAACACAAAATCATAATTCGTTTTCAACTTGAATCCCAAACCTCCTTCTGTTTTGGGGGGAAATTCCATTGACCCCTTGGGTTTTTGTTGGGGCGTTTAGCCTGCCATACTGCCCAACCAGCATCCAAAGACATTGGCCGTGAGCAACCTCGGTCCAACCAAAGCTGCATTGGATCCCGCTAAGAATCAGGGAGGGCGGCTATTTTTGTTGTACACTCCAACGGACCTTTAAAAGAAGTGTTGGAAGAGGAATTTCCTTTCAAGATGGAAAACATAAGAAAGTACCATCTTTTTAGGCAATTGTGGCTGGTTTTAGGGGTAAAGTTGATGGAAGTTAGCCGCAACTTGTTTTCATCCTGGGGATTTTTGGTGTCCAATATTAGTTTTCGAAGGTGTATCACTTACAATTCACCAAGTGATGGGGTTTCTGCTCAAGTGCTCACTGCATGGGCCCCCAAAAAGAAATCAACCTCTTTTTAGGTGAAAAAATTCAGACCCGTTTTCAAAACGGGTTCATTTCTCAAACTAGATCCCTCGGACTTTTGCTTTCCCATATTAAAAAAAATAGAGAAAAAAATAACATCACCAAAAAAAAAGTCCAAAAGTCAAAAAAAATTGGGCTTCGCCATTTGTTGGAGGTCCAAAAAAAAAAACAGCCACGAAAACCCACCACCCTGCAACGAAGTCAACCCTAAGGTTCCCAAACAAACCAAACGCCGCTGCGCAGGAGCTTTTTTTCGCTGAGCCAAGTCGTGACCAGGGCAACGTGTTTTTTCAATTTGGTAGCCTTGAAAGGTTGCCTTCCAAAAATATGCTAAGAACGATCATGTCCAACTTCCTGATTGACAGATGGGTTTTTATCTTTCAGAAAAAGTACCTGTAGCAGTTGTGATTGTTTTCCACTTGTATTGCTCCATCTAACCCACCATGCAATCGAGGAAAGTGAAGAAATTGAACCCAACAAAACCATCTTCTGTGGGTGGCCACGTCACGATTGATTTTCTGGATTTCTTTTCATAGGCCCAATTCATTTTACCCCCATCTCATCACAAACAGTTTACCCCCCCTTTGAATCAAAATCGGCTTCCCAAAATAGACAAAAGATCAAATTGTTTCCCTGCAAATTCCAGCGAAAAAAGGCACCCAAAAAAGATCATCCATCCCTTCATCTTTCCACCTTGTGGCGTGTCATTCCGGTTTCCGGTTTCCCACGAAGGTTTCCGGAAGCTCCTGCCCTACAATCCATCCGACACACCACTGGCGCGATGGGCCAAAAACCTCCACTACACACCTCAAAGGAGCTGCCGTCCGCGCAAAAATGCTGGAAAAAACATCAAAAACATATGGAAAGTTGTCACGTATACCGCCCTTTTTTTGTTCATTCATTTCGCTTTATGTATAGGAAAAAAATCTTGCCATAGTAAAAATTGGAGGAGTGATTTTTGGGTTTTTGGATCATGCCCAGTTTTTTCATTCTCTAAAGAAAACTTTCCAACGCATGAATTCACTGCTCACCTCAGCCACTTAAGACGTTTTTTTGATCAATTTGCAAAAAAAAAATAGGCAAAACAAATGGCCAGGTAGAGGTCATCAGACATATTTTCCCCGGTACAAAGATAGACCTTTCATTGGAAAGTACTTCAAGGCACAATCCCTATCTATTGATATAAATCACCCAATTACTAAGCTACCTCTTTAGGAGGTTTATGAAAGAATCGACTATTTCTACGTAAAAATAAACATCTTCGACATTTAACATGGAACACCAAAATGAATCACTACTGTCATTGTTGACGAACCGAAACATGGCAAGATGAAAGCCGCAAAACAACCACTTAATTCTCAGGTTTTTGAAGGATTCGGGTAAAAATGTTTTGACTTTTTTTAATACAAACAGAAGCTGGGGTGATACCAAACAAACAACTTCTTTCTGAACAAATCTCTATCCCCCAACCCATTCTCAGCTACAAGCCTCTTGAAAGAATTGCCATTTTTCAACCCTTCACTTTCACTTTCGTGACCCAGGTGGTGCTTCGGCAAGGTGTCTTGCTGTAATCGTTTGTATCGAGGAACAGAAATGAGATGAAAAACAAATAATACGGTTGATGGAAAATACCCTGCACCACTTAGGATGCCCCAAGTGTTGGGTTTTACACCAGTATCAAAGACCTTTTGGGGCATCAACAAGTGGTGCAGGATTTTTGTCCATCAACCGTATTAGCTTCTGGTATATAATTACAAACTCGAATGCCTTGTAGCCTCCCTAAACTCCCCAAAACCCTCCCAATGTATTTCTAGTTGGTGGTTTGCAGTTTCAACCCATCTGAAAAATATCAGTCAAAATGGGAATCTTCCCCAGGTAGTGGTGAAAAATATCTTCGAAACCACCACCTAGATTTCCGCCCCGTAAAACACCCAGGCAACCAAACCCTGCACGCCATTGCTCTCTGCGGGTTGCCTGAAAAAGTCGAAATTTCCGGAGAAGATTGGATATCCCAGATAGTGGCGGAGATGGAATCGTGATGGTAAACGATTCGTAGTCTGTTGAGTTATAATCATTTGGGCAAATTGTCCTATCATTCCTAAACCTGAATGTTTCTTAATGCATTTTGGGGGGATTCCCTGATCCTCTTCACCACGATGTGGGGTGAACTCAGTTGAGGGCGCTATACGAAACTAAATGGGGTTTAAACTCACCCAACTCAATGTCGTTTTCGAACTACCAGGAGCCACTGAGTAGAGAACTGGAAGAAGCCTACCCTCCAAGGAACTAACATATCCCCTTTTTAAAGGCACTTTTGATGATGATGTTCCTTTTCCCAAGGTGGAATATGTGAGTTCCTCGAAAAGTAGAAATCTAGCTTGTCAGTAATGAGTCATGAGCCAGTTCTGCACCAGATCGCTGGGATGATCCTCCGAAGCGATCTAGACCCTCAATGAACGAAACCCACCTGAAAAAATCATCCCACTAAGCTGGAAAAACGCATCCGACCGGATGGTGGTATGCCACTTGCCCCAGTTACACCCCTCAAGAATGAACGAACACATCCCCAAAAAGGGGGTCATGTTCAAAAGGAAAGGCGGGTGTCTTCCAGTCCCACCATTTTTCATCTGCCACATTCGGGCCACGTTTCTGCGGTACGGGGGGGAGCTTCCTCGGTCCCACAATGGGACCTGGGGGAAAGGGAAATTTCTTTGGGCGAAAGCAGTGGGGGTACAAAATCTGGTCCTCCCAACGAAATCTTCCTAGCATTGGAGTTTCAGGAATTCTCTCAAACCTGTGGGCCTGCTTCATTGTTTTGGTAACTTTCCTTGGCGTTGGCGGCCGGGTACTTTCCATTGAATCCTGGTTGTTTCATAGGGATCCTTACACTGGTTTATTATAATCGCCACATAACTGGCAGTATAATCCCTATATACCCTAAACAACCATGGTTTTTTCATTGCTCAAATGGGAAACTATGGAAAGTAAAGAAAACTTAATCTTTACCATTCATCCTTTGGTCCCTTCATTTTCTGGCATCTTTTACCACCTTCCAGCCACCCCAAAAAAAAAGACAACCCGCCTTCAACAATGACTGATCCTCTATCATTGGAATGGACCTAAGTTGAAGCATGAGGCAATGGTGCACATCATCATCTTTTCACCAAGTCATTTCGTCATTTCTCATGGACCGGTGGAAGGGAAATGATTTTTCAACAAAATTTGAGGCCGAGGCCTAACATCTCCCCAATATTTATTGCACTCCAAGGTTCATGGGAAATATCTCAACCTATGGAGATTTTTTGGAATCCACGGTTTCTTCCAACCATTAACCGTATCTACTTGGTGGTTGAACCAGCCCATTTGAAAAATATCATATAGACAAATTGGATCATTTCCAAAGGTATATATTGTATGTATACATAGTGGTGAAAATGCGAAGAAGCATTTGAAACCACCACCTAGGTATGACCATAATCATTGAACATAAACCGCTCGCCCAGCTCAACGCATTCATCAAAAAAGGCTCCGCTAGGGCTTTCCAAAATAAATGGGGGAGTGAAATGTGAAAAAGTAAACTGACTGAACAAGGAACGAGTCCATATCCCAGCCAAAAAACATAAAGAAAATTTCTCTTCCCACCGTTCTTGAGCTGCTTTTTCTTGGTTTTTTTTTCTTCAGCCAACCCACATCAATTGGTAATATACCAGTAGTACCGCACAAGGCGGTGGCGGAAGTTTCAAGAATAGGAAACGTAAAGGAGAGATTCATTGCTGTGAGTGACGGATGTCAGAGCAAAAACATTNCCACAGCGGCGTGCAATTTTTGATGTCTCCTCTCAGCACCTACCTCCGCACCCGCCGCTTTAACAGGCCTACTTTTCGACTGACCCGACACACGAATCATTGAAAAAACACAACCTTTCGCGACTGCTCTAACATTTCGCGCAGATGTATCTTCTTTCTTCTGACTTTCGCGCTGGTGCATCTTCTTCCTTCCGACTTGACTGCCTGTCTCATCTGCTTTTCAACTGTCCATATTGTCGGAAGTTTGCTATTTAAACTTCCTTCGATTACAGTACTTCATCCTCACATTGCATGTTTCTTCTGGCTGGTAAAACCCATAACCATCCCTATACACAAAAAGACAGGTAGTTTTTCACGGTCCTTTTTCAAAACACAGCGGGGTTGCGATGGATGTCCCCCTTAAACATCCCAAAAACAAAAAAAAAAGTGGGTTGACCTTCATCTATAACGCCCTGTTTTGGTGATGTTTAAGACCACCGAAAAAGGATGTCATACTGTTGATGGTTCCAGAAATCCTACAAGAAAACCAACCTGAGATTCAGAGTCTCTCCACCCGTCGTAAAAAAAGGGTAGATTCTCCCAGTTCAGCTGGTTATATCGCCGGATTTCTGAACCATCAACAAATGGCAAACCCTGAACCAACCATAACAACCAACCATTTTGCTGAACTGATCGTTGTTAAACCCATGAACATTTCACCTTAGGACAAGCAGCGCAGAAACGGCACCCCGCGACTCACCGCCAAACGCGAGGATTTGTCGGGCAGGTGCTCTTTGCGCAGGTCAAACGTGATGGCTCTTAGCGTTTGAAGCTTCCTTGAAATGTGTGTCTGTTCACCACTTGGTTTTTCACGGCGGTTTTTTGTGAAATTTGGTGAAATGTTCGCTGCAATCTTAAGATGCGAATCGAATTTTGTTGGATGACTTTGATGACGAATTTTTTGACATGTTCTCCCTCTTTGGGCATCAAAACCACGGAGAGAAAAGGGGCAGATCTCTTCCAAACCATCCTTGTTGAGCATTACATTTGTACAGTGCACAGTGTACATAAGGCATTTCTAATCCGATCACACTCAGATGGCACTCGAACTTTGCCTTTTGTTTCGTCCAAGCGCATGTGTTTGTCAAAGACCTTCCAGGGATGCATATGCAATGAGGTCCGCGGGAAGGTACTTCGGAAAATGGACATGAAAAAAACCGGGTGGCATCCTGACCATTGCAATTTGCAGCGTCAAGCTTCGCAAAAAAGCTCAAGTTCGCTTGAGCAAGACTTTCAAGTTAATTGCTTCAGTCACAGAACAAGAAGAAGAATACAATAATTGTTGCTCTTCACCATGTTGTTCAAAATATATCACCCTTTGTTTTTAGTATCTGAAACAATTCTTCCGGTAACATCTTTCGGCACCCATTTTGGCTGACAAACCCCCAACTTCCCATCCCAGCCGTCCGAGATCGGAGATCCTGATTGGAGTTTCCGTGGCAACATTGGAGGAATGGATACCAAAAACTGCTTCATAATGATTTCTATGGAAAAAAGCTCGGGGCTCCTTTTATTTTAAAATGGCGATTTTTTGGGGATGTGTTTTTTTTGTTAGGCTTCACCTGTGCGTAATGCTTGGCAAGCCATGACTTGGGGACACAACCCCCGACCTTTCCATTGAATCCTGGTTGTTTGATAGGGATAGTATAATCAACAGGTTATTATAATCCCCACAGAACTGGATAGTATAATCCCCTGTATACTCTAAACAACCAGGCTTCCTTTCACTGCTCCGATAGCCCTTTCTTCAAATCTACCCATCTGAAGTGGTTAGATGTGAGTGCTTCTTGACCCCACAAACATTGAGGCACAACATCACCCAAAACCATCGGAAAAAGAGACAACCAAATCTCCATCAACCGAAGGAGCATCTCAGAAAAAATCTCAACAAACAAGTTTGCAGATTAAATCCGAGACTGCATCATACATGTACTGTATCTGTATGTATATGAATTTATGTATTGATTTATTCATTTATCTATCTATTTATTCATTTATTCATCTATTAATCTATTTATTTATTTATTCATTTATTCATGTATTTATTTATCTACTTATATATCTATTTATTTATTTATTTATCTGTTTATTTGTTTATTTGTGGGCATGCATACCTGTACGTAAACTTGAAATTTCTATCATGGACCCCAAAAAAATCAGCCAAACCGAATCTCGGCCTGACTCAACAAAAATGTTGGTGTTTTACTGTTTACCGCGTTGGGCACAGCATTTTTCTTGGCCCACGAAGGTTCATTGATTCCCCTGGGGCCACTTCTTCGGCGAAAAATTTGGATGGCGACTCAGACTGTCAAACCCACGGGCACTTCCTGGCAGAGATCACCACTGGTGACACGTCAACCACCAACTTGGTATTTAAGAAAAGGACATGGCAATGGAAAATGTACGAAGATGTCAAAAGATGTACAAGAAGTTGAAAAAAAGATAGCACGGCTACCACGTCTTGTGGATTTGTTTGCCTGTTCCTAGCTTACCTCGTGAAATATGCCATCTGCTTACCTCGTGAAATATAGCTTTTGAACTGGTGGTCACCCCCTGAAAACTAACATGTCCCCTGCAACTTGATGGTTAAGAGTTGGAAGATCCTTTTTAGAAGACATGTTTTATTCTCGAGGGGGGTAGTTCATGTCAATGTACCAAACTGCAACGGTCGTTTCGGGAACTAGGAAACTCGAATCGTTTTTTCCGGCACGTCCGAATCGCAATTGGCTGCATATTTCATGGTAGTTAGCGTAAGTTAGGGCTTGACGACTTATCAACCAACATATTCAGAGATATATATTGCAACAACAGTAATTATAGCACCCCAACCTACGAACAATCGTTATTATGTATAACCTATCAATCCCATTTTCGCTCGCCAAGAGTTTTGGCGCATAAAAGGGATTCTCTTCATCAGTGAGATTGGAACTCCCAAAACGCCGCCACCCTCCGGAGCCAGGATTCACGGAGTTGTTTGTCCCACACTGAACTCTCACATGAGCAGCAATTTAGGAACAAATCTAAACATCTTCCCTCTAATCTAACATAGACACCCCAAATCATCATATTTCAATTGACTTACCTTTTCCAAGACCGCAAATCTTTGATTTGCTTCCATTTCCAGGAAGCAACCCTGTTTGGAAAAAACCAGTCGCCCTGTCACCAAGTAGCAGAGCGTGCCGGAAGTGGATGTCCTGCATGCTAAGCTGCAGGAAACAAACAAATGGAAGGAACCAAATATCAAGGTTTCCTCACCTGTCATCAGATTCAGCTAACCAAATGGACCTAGAGAGTAACAATTGACCACCTACTAAGATATCTACTACAAATAATACTGTTGATGGTTCAGAAATCCCGGCGTTCACCAGTTGAGCTTGGTAGTTTTATCTGGGTTATACATCCCAGGTGGTGCAGGATTCCTGAACCATCAACAGTATCAAAGGGAAATTCCAGGGATCCCCAATAGTGGACCCTATATGCCCATACTACTCCTGGGAATGGTATGGGTCCCGCTTACGGGAACGTTGCAGTATTGGGGGTGCATGGAGAAATCTCTAACACTATCATGGCATCTTGATGGGTGCGGGATTTCTTCAGGTTAACATCCATCATTTGTAGATGTGTTCCGTATGTAAAAATTCGTCGTAAGTGCCCCCTGAATAAGGCCGCGAATGAAACTTGGCTGTTTCTGGGAAGCGTACCTCAAGCGGGAATATGTCGCAATGACCAGAACACCGGAGGAAAAACAACCAACCTTTTAAACATGTCTTGTAACCTCTAGTCGTTCCAATGCTAGCAATGAAAAGTCCATCATTTTCAATAGGAGACACAGTTACATCTTGATTCACGGTTCATGTTTTCCCGCTATGTTGTTTTTTTGTACATATGGCAACAAACTTAGGATCACTATGATGGCGCTGTGGCTTATCATTTCACAGCCCACATGTTTTTCAGTGGTCATGTACACAGCCAAGTGAGATCACAAACTCCAAGAGCTCCCAGGAATGTTCAATTTCTCGAGATGTTGCACCAAAATTTCAAAAAATGATTGGGTTATTTATAGACTGTAAAGGGTCTTTACTGTTTTGCTGAAATTCTATTACTGGCCATGTTTTGAGGGCTAGACAATGCCAGTCTCTGAAACGCAAAACACCTCCTCAGAAAGGGTCTTGGTGGTTGGGGGTGGGCCCAGAAACCGATCTCAATCTCCCCTTTTCAATACTCATATGAGGGCAAAGACCCCACCCAAAATAAAAACAGGGCAAAGAAGTGCAGTTTCCAAGCGCCCTTAGTTAAGCAGGCTGGAAAATTGACCATGAATATATGTGTATATAAATATATGCTTGTTTTTCATCTCACTCAGAAAAAACTGTTTCAAGTTTCCATCTAGAGTTATCTTTAATTTACTAAAGCCATTATTTTTTCTACATAAAAAAAAGTTGGCCCTTTACCTTCGCTACCACGGGATCGCCCCCCTACCTTCGTGTGCTTCGTGGTGATCAGACACCTGGAGGTTCAACGTTGAGGTCGGGAAATATCGGGGGAGAAAACCTTGGGTCCCGTGTTTTTTCTTGGAGAATGACACACAATGCGATTGGAAGTTCCATGTGTCAACTCAATTTTTTCTTCGCTCCAAAGGAGGAATTGCCAATCAATCTTGGGAATGACATCCCAAGCTACACTGCCCAAAAAACTCAAAAAATTGTGTGTCAAAAAGGTGATTTGTCTTAGACTCGCGAATTTTGAGAAAATGATGAATCCTGTTTTGAGGGGAGCAAAAACTCCTCCACCTACAAAACCTGCAAATCACCTACGAAACCTGCAAAATGCCCGACAAGTCTATATGTATGCACTTTCCACTGCCGTGATGGGACCAAATTCAACATTTCCCAACTTGGTTGGCTAGGGAATTTTGGACCCCAATGGTCTCTTGCAAAATAGTCAGCCAGCCTTAACGCCAACCAAAACCAAAAAAATGAATGAATCCCAAAAAATTGCATGAAAATGTTGGTTCCTGGCAATTCTGCTGGTGACCTTTTTGGGGATGGTGAAAATAAGTGACCCTTTTTGTGGTTGTTGGTGACCTCCAACTAGGGACTAAAAAGGTCACGGCTTGAATCACATGGTTGATGATGAACATCGTCCCCTCATGTCCCCATTTCATCCCCTCAAATCCAGTTCACCTTCCCAGTCCCAGCTTAGGTTCCCTAACCGTTGGGCCACTTGCATCACTTGCACTCTCCCTGAGAGTCACAGCGGAAGTTCATGGCGTGAATGTAACCAATTCCATGTAAAAAAAAACACTAAAAAACACCTTGTAAACTCAGGGTGACAAGGAGGTTTAGAAAAGGGACATGAAAGATGTTCCAAGAAGAGCCTAAACCTGGAAAATGCAGGAAAATATGTATATATATATATATATCCTTTTTTTTAAGGAACGTAGATTGTACATTCGCAACGTAGCGGCCGGAGACTAGAGAATGTCATTTCCTTCCCACAAAAATCCGTTACTGCATCCCACACACAACTCCTTCAAATCATGATTTTCTGACAACAAAGATGGATGCACTATAGTAATATGAGGCCCCTCTCGTTTGGGATTCTTTTATTGAGGCCCGGTGAACCTTCCATTCATCACTCATCACCCACACCTTCAATGTATGGTGGATTGGATTAGGATCTACATCACAGGGCGACTTGGGGGTTGTTACCCCGACATCACAATCATGATATGTGTGAATAGCAGGTGATATAATTAATACTGTTGATGGCAACCAGAAATCCGGCTCACCAGTTGAGGGATAGGTACAGTAGTTTATCCGATTATTTACAAGGTTTTAGCATCATCCCGTGGTGCAGGATTTGTTCGCGGGGGGGTCAATATCCTTAATATTTCTGGGAAGGGTGACAACGGGGACAACTCAAATCATAAACCAACCAATAAGGAATCATTTGCGACAAAGATGCTGAAAAACAGACGACTCAACGTTCAGCCAGAAAGAAGTCAATGATAAAGCGGCACAGTTTCCTACAAATAGTAAAGCCTACAAAACGATGTTGAAATGATCAGTTGTCTCCCAGTGACTAATTTTCAGAGGCTCTATATACATGTACACAAATCCATGTTTGGTCACAAGTGTTTTTTGTATCATATCCAATCTATGTGTACAAATCTAAACTCAAATACATGTTGCAACATAAACATATACATATATGTGATGACATATATCATACATGTATGGACCATATATACATTGCTCTCATCCACAAAAAAAAGACAAAAGAAAAACATCGCCTTATGACCTGGAAAACCAACAGCTTGCAAATCCCCCCTGAAAAATTGATTGGGACTGGAAGACGACTTTTTGGCCGGCTTCCTACTTTGGGGTTGATTTTATGAAGGGGCAAACTATATGTCTGTCATGTGAAACTTCCGGGAGTACCCTACAGCTAACCTTTCCCATCCAAGATGCCAATCCATCTCAGCTTTGGCTTCTTCCAGCTCGGCGTGTTGAAGCTCTCGTTGGATATCTAAGACATCGACACCTGGCGGGTGCGTTTGTGTTTTTTGGGCCGGCCTCGACCTCGGATATTGGGGATTTTGGGTAGGAAAAAACGGTTAAGGGGAAACACAGACCCACAGGAAGTGGAGGGTGGAGGCAACTAGCAGGTTATTTCAATGGAATTTATATGAGACACCTATAAAAATGGCCAAAAATAACTGGGGTAACTGCCTGTAAGGGCAGTTATTTCACCCTACTTAAAAAAACTGCTTTTTTGGCCCATCTTGCAGAGTGTTTACCTAGAAAAAGAGCTAGCCGGAGACATACTTCATAAAGTCCATGTTATGAAGTATTTCCTGATGTTTCTTGCAAATGAAGGATTTTACCAGCCATGAAAGTTCACTGGAGGGTTGGTCGTTGGTTTGTTATATATCGATCGCTATCACTCCTAATTTCACTTGCAAACATCACAAAAAAACAAAAGATATGATATGCATTGCTTTGCCATTTCTCAGTCCACCACGATGACTCCAACAAACTGAGCCCCTTCCAATAAACTGCTCCTAAATCCCCAAACAGCCGCATCTCAAACGAAGTTACAAACGACTTTTTGGCATGGTTCCCGGTGAATTTTTCAAAATCCCCACCTGCTTGAGCATCATCGTCCTGGAATTGCGCTATGACCTTGCAGAAATCAAGGAAGACCAGTTAAGATGATCCTTCGGAAATTCCCAACAAACAAGCACCGCTTGAAAATACTGGGATCATTTCCATACTGTTGACCATCATCAGAAATCCCAAACAACCACCTGGGATGGTGCTAAAACCCTGCAAATAATGGGATAAACTACCAAACTCAACTGGTTAGCCGGATTTCTAAACCATCAAAAGTATTGAATGGTACAGTTCAGGAAAGGAGCCCCTTTCCTACCAAGCTAAAAAGTTGAAGTCGAACCACAAAAAGATACTCACACAGAACCTGAAGCCATCACCCACCACGACATGAAAACGGAAATCATCTGGAATCTGAACCAAAGTTACATCAAAGTTACACTTACATATTTGGGTTCCATGTTCATTTTGGGTGGTGTAGCTGATTCAGAGTCTTCAACTGCCACCATAAATCATTCAAAAATCACCAAAAGCCACAAGTCGTTGAAAGGTACACTGCACAAGAATCCATACAGTCCATAGATACCACCATCTCCCCTATCGGGTGACATCGTAAGGGCAAATGCCCCAAAATTACCATAGGTTTGTATTGTTTTATACCTCCAATAATTGTATCATTCATGGCAATTTAAGGGGACCCCCCAATGCCAATTTCCCCAAGAATCAAGGCCCTATATAAGGCCTAATTAAGGGACAATATTAAGATATATTAAGTAAGGTCAATTTACCACCCACCCCTGTCATCCTCTCACCCACCACATGCTCCCCCACCTCAGCCGGTACATCGGTAAGTCCAACTTCATTCGTCAAGGTGAGTTCCATCGCATGGTCATAAAAACTGTGTGCCGCAGCGCCTAGGGAAACACCGAGTCATGTACTGTAAACGGAAAAAAACACCGGGGACAAACATCTTTAAATAAAAAAAACGAACCGGGGTGATTTCACACACACATTGTCACAAGGGTATCTTGTTTAGAGTGGGGTGATGTTCTTGTCTGGGTGGGGTGATTTGGGAAATTCATGGAAATTCTTGTTTGTACTCTCTCAACATCCACCCTAAATGGCAATCCTTGATGAGGTATCTCCAGAACAACATCCTGCCTAGCTTTTCTTCCCAATCAGGGATGATTCATGACGATTCTGCCAAAGATTTGACCCTAACTCTTTCGGAAAGTACATGAATTTTACATAGTTAGGGGTAGAAAAGGTAGGTTAATGGGATCATCAACCAACCATCTACGTAACCATGAAACCTTTTTCCAAGCTTCCCATCTGAAACATATTTTTTCCAACCATTGCAAAACCATAGGTTCCATGAATGGTCCCATGTTTTTTATAACCTGGGATCAGTACTATAAATCCATTTAAAAGGAACCTTGTCAATCAACTAAGAAATCCAACAAAACCCGCAAAATCAAGGCACGTCCCAAGGTGGCTGCTGCAGGATAAGCCATGGAAGCTTCACGAAATTTCTTGGAATTCACCACCAAAGCATCCGACTCCGCCAACGCCCTGCAACAGGGAGATGTTCACCACCGCCACCATGGGAAAAAAAAACACGTTTCAGGGGAGGGAGTTGGTTGCTTGGTTGCAAACCGTTGTCATGAAAGATGGGGTATATCAAACCTCCAAAAACTAGAAGTGGTTTTTTGTTGGGATTAAAGTCCGCGACTTTTTGATGGGACCTAATTTGAAGGCTACCAACATACATGACCCGGTCGCGCAAAACACATCAATTTAACGGCCCCTCATCCTGTATAACCAGGACCAGTTGGGATGATAAATATACAAGCTGTGACAGTGGCAAATATACCATCGCAAGTTGTCTGCCGGATGTCTTGCCCACCAAGCGTCGGTGGGGGCATGTCCCTCAGCATTAGCAAGTAGTATTCAATTGCTTGATCTTCCACGCACAACGGTTTTCCATTCTTTGAAGGACAACCTGTGATTTAAAGCCAAAAAACATCAGTTTACCATTGTATGTCCCACCTAAGTACAATTCTTCAACCCTCAAAGTAGAACTTTTGGTTGACCGTTCAGTGTTTGACTGTTGAAGGCAAAGCTACAAGTATCCCCTTTTCTTGCGGAATTATCTCCAGGATGGTGTTTTCTTTCACCAACCGGCTATCCACCTTCTGTTCATCATTGCTTCCACCCTATTCCTCACAACAGAAAGAAATCACAGTCACAGTGAAGTATTTTGTCAATGATACTGTTGATTGTTCAGAAATCCTGCACCACCTGGGATGGTGCTGAAACCCTAATACTAAAAATAATGGGATAAACTACCAACCTCAACTGGTGAACGCCAGGATTTCTGAACCATCAACACTACCAAATCCCCAAAGAACCGCCACAAGTCGTGGGACACTTCTGGGGATTTCCAACTTTTCAACTTCCAAAAAGTTACTCCCCCGAAAACTAACAGTTTTTCGAAGTTTACCCCTGAAGATCATTGGTTGGAAGATGAAATGTCTGTTTAAAATGGTCCCCCTAAAAGGGGGACGTCTTAGTTGTCCCGCAAAATAAGACCTTTCACGAATCCCACCAGGAATATTCAGCAGAATAAATCGCCTCATCTCACCACGAGTACGCCAGAGGAGCCACAAAGCGGCTTCGCAGAAGTAAGTATTTTCATCCAATTTCACAGTAATTGGTATTTCCTCAGTCCCATGGATCATGGAAATCAGAGGGGACACACACACACCCAGGAAATAAGGCCGTAAGTTAAGAGATTATTTTTCGGGATTCTCAAGAAAAAAACCCGACATGAACTCGTCTCCAAGTCTCCACCACCACTTCAAGGGTTTTGGATTTTTTTTTTCACGAGAGGATGCGATGCTTTTGTTGGGGGGAGGTAGAAGTTCGAGGAGTGTTGATACATCTTTTACTTCGACAGAGAGACCTTCTCAGTTGCTTTTCCTTTCAGGCACACTTTTTTCAAATATCTGCTGGATTTAAAAAAATAAATCAATCAAGACGGATGCTGGAAACTCTCACTTTTCAATTTCGCAAAACCTGGCGGTTTTTCTCGAAGTTTACGGCAATTTCATGTGAAGGTATATGGGTGTTTCCGAAAATAGGGGGTTTTCCCCCCAAAGGATCCATTTCAATCGGATTTTCCATTATTTTCACCATCCATTTTTGGGGGCCCATCCCTATTTTTGGAAACACCCCCCTGTAAGGTAAGGAGTACCCTTTGCCCAAAGATGCGGCCTTCCCTTTTGGAAAATTGGGGGAATTCCCTCAAATTTCGGCCATGTAACTATGGCTACACCTCCGAAAACGAACGGCTGGAACCTGAAAATACCCTCTTGGCAAAAGGAAAAACATCTACAAACCACCAATTTTTGGCTTCCATGTTAGTTTTCGGGGGTGTAAGTGTAGGATAAGTACCTACTTCCATCAAGGTACCTGAACAAATTTTGCAAACACCCTGCTGCCAAATGGATGTTTGCGAAACGGGAAACATCTTTTAGTGGGATGCTTCCAACTTACAAGAATCCTTGCACACACATCGGTGGAAACTTTAGAATCCCTTGGAAAGAAAAAGGGACATACTACAATCAATACGAATATCAGACCACTTTGCTAGTTATCGAGCACAGCTGCCAAATCATTTTCTTCTGGAAAAGTCTGATTATTCAGGCTGTTCACTATGTTCATTTACCAACTCAGATGTGGTTATATAAAAACCTATCTAAAAAAAAAAGTTCCAAATCACTTCTCAAACTGAAGGTCTAGAATTTTTGGTATTCTCTTATACTCCAATCCCTTCTGCAAGTGGTTAAACGGCACGTGGGTTAAACGGGTGCCTCCAAGTGGCCCGATGATTGATGGTAGCCTTCACGTGGTAAACAAAGGCGCCAGAGACCAAGAAAAACATCTCCTTGGTTTTTTTATACACATGCTCCAAACCCAAAGAAAAATTATGCTCCAATGTTTTTTTTACATATGGAAATCACCACAAATCTCCTTAGGTGTTTTTTTACATATGCTCGAAACATAGGAGCTGTATAGTTCACTCCATTTATAACTAGGGGCCCATCACAAGTAATATTTGAGACTATCCAAAGGGTGATTCTAAGATGTGCTGATCTAAACCTGTCTCGCTCCCTTCAGTTCACTCCCTTCATCTTCTGGGTTTCCCAGCTTTGAGAAATCACCACAAATCCCCTTTGGTCCTACCCCAGATATCCGGGATATCCCCAGCCAAGGTTAAGTTTTTTTTTTCCTTGGCAGCCAAATAGCTTTCCATTTCCAGTTCCCCAAACAAAAAAAAGTACAGCAACGGAAAACCAGCACAGTTTTCGACAGGCTTATAGGGTTACCCACCCAACCATTTCCCATATATGAAGGAATGGGATTCACCCCCTATAACCCTGTCTCTGCCGCAGCTTTCTGAAAACTTTCAACACCTTTTCCAGCAGTTCCAAGTCTCTTTGGCTTCTTTGCTTTGATGAAAGACTCGATCCTTTTTAGCATAAATGATGTTGGATAGGGCCGTGGCACAAATCTGCAGAAGGGCTGGAGAAGCGCTCGCTGAGTAGGAAGCAAAGACCTGATTGCCGAGGCTTGGAAAGGCAATCCCAGGATGCCGACCCATGGCAGCTGGTATACAGTACCTACATTTACCCCCAAAACTACCTAGTTTTGCAAGGTAAATATAGGCCAGTCCCATTGAGCATATTATGGGAATTCTTCAGGAAAACGTAGATAACAACTCAGATCTATAATCTCACTTGACAGGGGAGGGAGTTGTTCAACACATTCTGGCAGGAAAAATATCACCCAAAAAAATCGCAACAAGCTCCCGGATTGGGTAAGTCGCGATTACCTCTTAAGCAGACAGAAGTCCTGCCACTGCGACAGGATGCAAAAAAACGATACATGGGAGGAAAATGGTTGGAAAAAATACCTCTCCTGAAAAAATACACATTTTGGTAGGAAAATGGTAGGGAAATGGTTAGATATGGTTGAAAATGCTGGTATTTTTTGGTTTTTTCAGTTATCATGTAGGATGTATGTCAAGGACTTTGGCATTCTTTGCAGGACTCCGGGAAAGGAGCCCTTGTGAAAGTGAACTTCACCTGCCTGCACCTTCGTGTTTAGTCAACTCATCAACAGCAACAATGAGGTAAAGTGAACCAACTTTGCTTGATCACTGGGAAACCAAATAAAGCATCACTCCTCCTGCAACACCAAAAATGACCAATTGAAGCAATATTCTCAACTTGGAATTCCAAGTTGAACAGTTTCAACAAAAAGCCAGATAGTTGTGATATTCCATGAAAGCCAAATTGATCAAAAGGGAAAACATGTAAAAAAAAAACTTCTACAAAAAACAACCTATACTTCTACAATAATAACAAAAATAATAACTGTTGGATGTTTCATCTTCCTCTTCAAGAAAAACCCAATCCAAACAAAAACCAACCCAACCCCTTCCCGCAACTTTTCACAGATACATTCATCCAGAGGCACGGGATGAATATTTAGAATTTTGGAGTGGATCTCACGTTGAAGTTCCCAATGTAAAGGTCCACTAAGCAGTTGTAGGTAGTGAACCTTTGAATGATGAGTTTTCTTATGCCGCAGTTCCAACACATAATCCACGTACCTGCCGGGTGTGTGGGAGTGATTGAGTTGGAGTGGGTGGGTGAAATTTTCCAAGATCAGTGGAACTTCGGCTTTTTTTTACAAAAAATGCATCAAAAGAGGTGATATTAACATAACAACATATATTTTTACTATATAAACCGGAACAGGGTTTGATTATATCCTTTGGTTTGATAAATGTAAGGAGATATAAAGGCTTTCAAGAGACTTCTGTTCAGATTCACCCCTCTTTCCAAATCTCCCCCACGCGCTTTCCAAATCTCCGCCTTAAAATGCGTGTGGACAAGTTTCGTGAGACGGAGTTCTCTTTCAGGAACTTTTTTAGGAGAAAATTCTGTGATGTGTTGTAGCGTGTCAACGACCACACCTGGAAACCGCTAAAAGGTGATTTTTCGGGGGACCAAAAACAGGAAGAGAAACTCTGAAATTTGAAACAGGGACTTTTAAGGAAGATAGAAAATAGCCTCAAAAAACAGACACACGTCTAGGCCATCTGGTTTTCATACTCCTTTTGCTTCCCTTGTAAATATCTTCATTACTCAAAGATCTTTGGAATACTCACCTTACACCTCACTTTGAATGAAGATACCAAAAACCATCTAGCCTTAGCTTCTGAATTCGTATGTTCGGCCTTCGAATTCCTAATCCCCCATCATTCTTATCTTCTGAATCAAATGGAAAAAATACATCGATACATTTAAGTGAAGCAGCCTTGGAACCTCACATACTGCTTGCTTACCAAAAGTTTACTCTATATTTTCATAGTCCCTTTTCTATATATCAACAAGAAAATATCCACCTTTTCAAAAGCATCAAAACCTCAAAAAAGTCACTAAAAAAAAACATGTTTTTTTTGGAGGATCATCCAAGGACTCGTAAGTAGTTAGCAACTATAGACAGTAAGTCCCCCAAGTGGGGTTGTTCCCCTTCCAAATGACCTAAATGGCTTATAAAAGATGGTTTTTCTGGCTCCAATCTCCAGCTCCCCTTGGGCCAAGCATCCGCATTCATGATGGTGGTGATACCTCCATCGTTTTGGACATTTGTTTCCATGTTGGCAAAAAAAATACACGTTCGTTTCCCCCAAAGACCCTGCTTCTACAACAGCACCTTAAGCAAAAAAAATCCGAATGACGAGAAGGGGTTTATAAGTAGCTCTTAGAAGGTGAAAAATCCGAATTGGAGGTCACGATTCACCTTTGAAACGGTCGCGTTTTTCACCCCCAAAAGGTCACCTTCGTAGAATTGCAAGCTAAGTGTTTGTTTGCTTTACCAAATTCTTACGCCAGGTTTTTCCAGAAATACGAAAATGGGTGAAACCCCATAGCACCACTGACTTCATGAATATAAAACACCCCCCAAAATTCTCGACTCTGAGGTGAGAACTGCTAACGAAGCATGTGCCCAAAACGAGGCCATAAACAAGGACAAAGATGTAGAAGGCACGCTCAATCCTGGCAACTGGCATCTTCGATCAAAGGGCTCGAAACCCCCCCTTGGCAAAAGGCCGAAGTTCCCTCAGAAAAAACCAATCCAATTTTTTGGTCCAAGGATTCAGGTAACGGTACCTAATTTGGAGGTACATTATAAGGCTGTTTAGGGGGTGGGGATTCCCTTACATAGGCCTTATCCAAACTGTGTGTCAATAGGTGAGGATTCCTTCATTTTAAGTACCTGGACATGTTGGTGAATTTTGGGGAATCGTTTTCAAGATTGGAAGGGCAGTGAGTGAAGTGTCAGATCTGTTCATTTCGAAGGTCAAAAATACCATGATGCCGATTGGTCCGGTCCCAGAATTTTGGTTGTTGTACAGAAAATGTTTTGAGGAATACAATGACATTGTGAGCTGTAATCTTTATCCCTGTGTGTATATAAAAGGGGTCATTATATGACACCAACCCAAATTTCATGCACTTTTATTCACGCCAAATCCTTCAAATTTACCATTTAATGACCCCTGCCAGGTGATTCAAAGTGACCTTTTGATCCCTAATACTTAGCCTTTGAAAGGGTCACGCAACCATCCCGAAAAGTAGCAAGTGTACAAGCAAACATCATTTTGAAGTTTGAAGACTCATGAAAGCTCCTTTTGTTTCTTCATCTTCAGAAGTTCTGCTTGCGTACAGAGCCGAAGGGAATCTACCGAAATGCATCCCAAACGTTCTATACCTGGATCTTCTGTAAAAGAATTTCTGCCCAAATTGGTTCGAGGAATCTATAGAAACCAGGCAATCTACCCCAAAATGCAAGAAGGGCATTCCAATCAGATCGCTTCTTCAGGAAAATGGAATAAGAAATATAGTCCCTTCATCCGAATCACTCCGTGCTGCTACTGCACGCACTTCAAGGTATCACTGTGTTTTACAGTAAATCATGCGAATCGGCAACTGGTGGCACCTGATCTTGAGATGTCCTCTTTTAGATGGCGTGGAAAAGATTCTTGATAAGCAAAAAGAAGTCTCCCAAATAGTGATTTGCTGAAAATTTCAAGTGCGATTTTTCTCCACATGGCCGGAAAGAGTCCAACAAAAATCACCCAGAGTCCAAGAAATCCAAGTGATATCTTGGGGGTTGGAACCCTTCTTGAACGATATCCAGCTTGTTGAGGTTGTTGGTGAAATCCGTTGCTGACATCACACTGAGCACAGCACCTGCATTTGATTTGGATCCTTAGTCGAAAGAGGTGGGGATTGTTCTCGCCTCCAAAAGTATCTCAAAAAATGAAGGGGCAATTTCTGGGAGGCTTCTGAGGATGGTTCTAGTAGTAGTAGTAGTAGTAGTAGTAGTAGTAGTCGTCGTCGTCGTCGTCGTCGTCGTCGTCGTAGTAGTAGTAGTGATAAATAGTTGTAGGAGCAGCAGCAACAAAGCAAAACAAAAACGAAAGAAGAAACAAAGAAACGAGAACAAGCAACTCTGGGAAGCACCCACTCTGGCGAACAGCTGCGCCTGACATGGCAAACATACGCGGGGTCTGCACATTCCAACGTTGTATCACGAGAGGTGACTTTTCCTTGATATTGAACAAGGTTATCTCCGCAGCGAACACATGGTTTCCTGAGGCCAAAAAGCCTCGCTCACGCACCCTCCTCCAACGCACAACTCCATGTTCGTTGCTTTTGGTTTCCCTCAACCACCGAGTCACCGCATGCAGCAACGAATGAGATGACTTTTTGCTGGAAAAAATAACCTCCCCGGTGAGACCATTCAGAATGTGACGGAGGGGTCCCGCTCTCCGTTGGCTTGATACCTCCCCCGTGATGCCACTGGATTTGTATCAGTGGCAGCCACCCTGGACCAAAAAACAATTGAAGAAATCAGGATTTCGTCACAAAATCAAAAAAGCCGGTTCTTGAGCAACTCCCATACACAGCTACTCCACATATGGTGTATTTTGCCTACCATTTGCGTAGTTTTGGTGGTAAATGTAGGTAAATACACACTGGAAGCTTCATATGGAACTTACAAATCACCCATTTTAGAAAGGAAAATGATCTGATCCAAACCTCCATGAGTATGGTCCATGTCAATCTTCAGGGGTGGTTTAACCTTACAATATCATTGAGTGGACGGAGACCAAGGAAGTATTACTCACCATACATCGGTTTTGGCGATCCCAGGTTCCGATGGCAACTTGTATGGACCAATTTCATATAGATGCCTACATACATTTCCCATATATATTCCACCATCCATGTTGGTAAATATATTATGGCTGGTCAACCTAACCCCCACCCTAAAATGTACCCCCTCCCAGAAATAAGGCTTGATTAAAGGCTTATTAACCATGGGTTTCCCTTAATAAGGCTTTATTAAACCCTTTTTCTTGGGACGTTAGGGGGGGGTAGGTTGACTTTGCCATGAATATACATACGTCCCATGCATCCAATAGTATGTATATCTCACTTTATCTCATGTTCCAGTCATCTGGATTTTTGGAACCCCACTGATCTATCTGATCTATACCCCACTATTCCAGGGTATCAAACAAAGTTCGTGAATATATATATATATATAGATATAGATAGATATACTTAAACTGTAATGTATATATGAATCAATTTGTACATGATGTATATGATATATTTGTCTTGCTTATTTCTGTGCAATCCCTGAAGCTCGTTTGCACTCTAGAGCTCCAACTTCGTTGAGGCAGAGATAGCGCGAAGCAGCAGGAGAGTTTTGGCTTACCAATGTTGGGTTTTTCTCACTGCCACCTTGTTGGTTGGTTGGGCTTGGGCACCTTGTTTTTGTTGCCCCGGACCAAACATGGGAAGCAAATTGCCACGCCCATTGCGGGCCAATAATCTGAGAGTGCTTATAGCTCTTATAAACCTGAAATGGAATGGGTGCCTCTCAAATTTTAGGTGAACCTCCTTTAAAAACATACCCAACATGTGGCAATGTTTTGTAGAAACACTGATGGATTTGGGAGAGACAACCCTAAATTCAAAATATAACGACTAGTTGAATGTCTAGCCCTTCATGTCTATTTCTATATTCAACAAACAAAACATGTAACATGGGCCCAGTCAACTGAGTTCGGAACAGTTTGCACCTGAGAAAGCCATCCTAAAAGGCAAGGATCGTCTAGTAATAGTAGTAGTAGTAGTAGTAGTAGTAGTAGTTTTAGTAGCTTTAGTAGCTTTAGTAGCTTTAGTAGCTTTGTCACAAGTTGTCTGTTTGCAGGCTGTTTTCTGTAACTCCGTTGTTGGGGATAACAATAACAACCTGAGCTGTATTGTTTTTACCCTTTTTTGGAACTCACCTCTCCGACAAATGCCAGCCTTTTTACCACTTTGAGTTGACAAAGATGGCACCCCCCACTGCCACGTTTTTCCCCAAAAAAAAGAAGGCCTTTTTTTTTAAGGGATTACCCTCCAGGGAACTAACATATCCCCCAAAAATGGCATTTTGGAAGATGATTTTCCTTTTCTCCAGGTGGGATATGTTAATTCCCTGGAGGGTATATATATCACCACCTGCTTTCCCCCCTTTAGTTGCCGACATTTTTGGTCCGGCTCCCTTCTTGCTGGCCGAGCATCAGGGAAGCTCCAGGCGTGAATTGCGCCAGAGACCATTGGACCGAAACCTGGGAGGTTTCATAGGACCGAAACCGAGTCCTGCCTGAACGGTTCATCAAGGATTCCTTGTTTTGGGATCTACTTATTTTGTTGCAGGAACTTAGGATCAATGGTTAGGAGCAAATGGGCTATTTCACCTACTTATAAATGGGATATATTCTGGTTATAACTTACCACTGATCCTTAACCTTTTCCTAACTTCCCTGGACATCCAAGTACACCCCACCCAGGATTCCAGTGGCATTTTAAGGATAAGGTTGAGAGGCGTGAGCCGAAAAAATGTAAGGCAATTCCTGGTGTTGGGGGTTAGATCCAATTCTTATCTTTCATCTTGCAATTCACACTGGAAATTTGACGAATATGGATACGACCAACGGTTTTAAAGGGTGTCTCCTTTCAAATAAGGCTATGTTGGGTATCTTTTATTTTGACAATGGGCCTGTTGTGGCATGACACCAACAATGTGACTGCATGGTGTGTGTTTTTGAAGTTAAATCAGTCATTCATCACTTCTCAATCTATGAATCCAGGTGGATATTCAGGATATTTGCCCTTCCTCTCATACTCATGGGTCAGTGGCCAACCGAGCTTGTGACGGAAATGTCCTCCCCTCGGAGGAATAAACAATGTTTTCACTGAACCGTCATTGTTCGAAAATGTATGCGCCAATGTTTTCCCATCTACCCCGCTGCTACACTCATTTAAACCTGGGGCTTCACAAAAACCTTGGCTGGTGCCCAAAACCATGGAAACAAACTGCATCTTTGGAGGCTCCCATGGAATCCACAGCCCCCCACTCAACTTGGTGGTTGAGGAAACCCAGTGGAAATCGTGCAGGTTAAAAAAAAACGGCACTTCCCTTCACCACAAGCTGCGCTGCATGTGGCTGTTTGTTTTTTTCACCTGCCAGTCGCTGTTGTTTGGCCCGAAAAGACCTAGCCTGGCTCACTGTCCGACAAATACGTGGCCGCTTTGGTCAGCAACGCCCTGCCTTCGGCAGTTGGTGCGTGATCCGCTTTGGCCTTTTTTTTGCGCCCCGTCAACGGTTTGGGGGCCCTGGGTTTGGCCGCCATCGTTTCATCCATCTTCCTGGAAATCTGCTGCAGGTAATGGTGCTGCGCATCTAGCAGATCTGCCAGGCATTTCCGAAGATCCACCACATCCTTCACACTGGCAGTATTAGCTCCACGAAGCTGCATCACTAGCTCCACGAAATGCTGCAAAGGCATTTCTCCGGATGCATATTCGTCGTCCTTGAAATGGGCTAAGACCATCTCTTGCAGAATGGCTGCATCAACACCAAGGAGCTTTAAACTGCCTAAGGTTTTGGTACTGGCTAAGATCTCCATCAATTCGGATTGCTTTAGGGATTCCACATCATCACCGGGAAGAAATTGATTGATCACATCTTGAACCCAACGTACATTCACCATCTCCCTCTCAGCCATGGCAACATTGCTGATGACCTCCACAACGATGCCTATCAAAATATTCATCAGAGTGATGGCATTGAGAAACATCACCAAATACATGCATAGCAAATGAAAGTATAGACTCTCTGCAGTGAACTGGTCTACCAGGCTGATGACTTCGTCCAGCATGGTGCAGTGCACAAAGAGTGTTTGCATCGAAGCCAGCACGGAAGCAAAGCCAACTTTGCCGATCTCACTATCTTGTAAGGTCACGTGGTAGGCAATGGCAATCATATAATGCGAGGCCAATAGCAAGATCAATGCAAAAAAGACAGAGCGGAAAGCAGTCAACATTGCCTTAGTTGGTGTTTTGAACCAACCCAATTGAAACATATGAGTTCAAAATTGGAAAAATCCTTTCCCCAAAATTTCGGTGGGGGTGAAAAATAAAACAACTCCTTTCGAAAAACCCACGAAACACCAAGGTGCTTTGATGAGGATCTGCAGCTCAGGGAAAAACCGGACCAGCTTTGCCATTCGGCAGATGCGAGTCAAGCGTAGGATCCGAAAGGATCGTAGAATCTCAGTTCGTCGTACGAAGGTGGCCTCCCGTTGATCCACCGGGGTGGCCAAGGCCAAACATGTCATGACCCACGTATCAAAGATGGTGAGAGGCACCAGAATCGCATCAAAGACAAACCAGGCATCACGCAAACGATCACGGCAGCCCTGATAGGCGAAGAAGCGAAGAATGAGCTCGGTGACGAAGTAGATGCAAAAGAAGTGGTCTGCCAGTTGGAAAATCGCATGTGCATCCGTAATCAGCAAGGCGGAATTCCAATCAGCATCAATTCCCATCCAAATGGCATAAACGAGAATCATCACCATATCCATCGTTTGGAAATGCGGATGCAAGGCGATTTGGGCACAAGTGCTGCCGGAGGTGTAGTTTTTCTCCTCCTCTCCATTGACTATCGGCCGGAGACTCAACGCCACGTCTTCAGCACTTCGGAAGACCGACCTTCTCATCTCGGGCAATTTCTTCTCCGTGGCGTTTGTGTTCTCGTCCCCTTCACAAGGCACCTCAAATCCGACATGTCGGCCATCGAAGTTGGTGCCTTTGGCATCCGGGTGTTTCACATTGATTTCTTTGGTTTCCTTCTTTGGAACCGCTTTCTTCACTGCTACTTCTGTTTTGTTGGGTTTTTCCAACGGCGTGGGAACCTGCAACGCCCGATTTTCGGCCACCACGCGCTCGTATTCGGCCCGCAGTGTCCCCAAAGCTTCAAAGAAGGCCATTTTTCGTGTGGCACCTTTAGCCAAAATGGCACCCACTGTTACAAGGTTTTGGCAACTTCAAATAGATCTACCTGGATCTTCTAGTTATTGAAAATTTCTGCCTTTTGGTAGGTGCCCTAAGGCCACTCACTACTGTCTTTCATGCTCTTTAGCCATGGGAGTTGATGGTCAGATGGCTCTCTCTATCAACGGCTGCGCCGTTGCGGACCTTTTTTAGAAATGCCGAGAGACGGTATACTGCATCCACATATCTTCATCTGCGATTCCTTCTCTGGAGACCCAGCATTCAGCCTCATCTACGCGACGCAACATTTCATGATGAACATATTTTTAGCAGCCAAAAACCTAAACCTGTTAGTAACACAAATCCATACAAATCCTGCAAAGTGTTCCACCCAAAAAAACCTCCAACTTCCATGTCCGAAAAAAAAAAATCCAACTTACGCTCGTCGCCCCTCTTCAAAAAGCACGTTGGGCCTCGGTGTCCTGTGCACTTGAACCGATCAAGAACCACACGCATGCAATGTAGTGATTGGACAGCAGAATGACCTCTGCATCCAAGGTGTTTTCAATAACCCAAAAAAAACACCTGGGAATATCCCAATATCTCTTGGTGAAACGACTGAACTCGTATTGCTAAGTGGCTAATGAAATATATCATGGATTTCTTTGATCACTTCTTTTCTTTTCAACTGGGTAGTTTTTTGCCGGAGAAGAAAACTATTCCACATCTATCTGATCTCTTTTGACCTCAATACAACAAACATTTCCTCGCTCCAAAAAGAAAGAAAACAAACCTAGCCCCCAAAACTCATTATCCCCAAGAAAAAGTCTTCTCCAATCTTCCAATGTTAGAAAAAATGAAATTTCAAAATAAAATCCTTCCAAATGGTGGTTTGATGGTGACTTTATCATGGTACGAAATCCGTAAAAAGGAAAAAAAACACTCCTCCCAAACCAAAAAAAATTCTTCCCCAAGTGATTCAAAGTGACCTTTTCATCCCCTAGTTGGAGGTCACGATTCACCCCTTAAAAGGGTCACGTTTTCACCATCACATAAAAGGTCACGAATTGAATCACCAGGCCACCACTCTTTTCCGCCCTTCAAAAAAAAAACTTCGAAATCAAGGCACCGCCAAGTTCCGCACCACGGCCAGCATCAAGGTCACCCATTCCGAATCCTCAAGAAAATTCGCCACGAATTCCCCCCGGTTGAATGTAGGCGCCACAAAAATTTGTTTGAAAAAAATACAGTAGGCCTTTCCTGGAAAACCTGGGAAAATACAATATTGTTAGGCAACTGTGGCTGGTTTTGAGGGTAAAGTTGATGGAAATTGACAGCCAACTAGTTTTCCAGGTTCTGAGAAAAGAAGGAAAAAAATGGAGGGTGAAGTTAGCTCACCCCGCACTTCAAAACTGTAACATCCCTGTTTTTGACGATGGAGCTAGTGTAGCTGCTGTCTTGCTACTAGTTTTCACTGAAGGTTTCGACAAGAGAAACACTTTTTTAACAAAAATGTGAAAGTTTGCACCCAAGTCTATCACTGTCTATACTCGCATCATTTGATGCGTGGCGAGTATAACTATAAACTCATCGTTCGGGGGGCTAGGTTGCTGGTGAATTCCTTCGAGGACGTGGTCAATCAAAAGGTGACTGAGCGGTCACAAGAGTTGTCAAGACATATGCCATATGCAGCACTGTTGATGCTTCAGAAATCCGGGTTTGAAACAAAAAACCTGTGATGTAGAAGACCGTTACAAATAATCGCATAAACGACCTTTTTGAGCGATATTCCGTGGATTTCTTCCATAAACAGCATCGCTTGATTTTGAGATACTTACTTTTCAGGTTCATTCCTAAGTTGTTGGGATCCGTGCCTGCAGTCCTGGTTTCCTTTATCTACCTGATTTTACAGCCAGCTGCTTCAACTGGAATGCTTGCCAAAATGGACCTTTATCATACCCTAGGATCTTCCTTTTGGGGTGTGTGTAAAATTTCTGTGCATTAAAAAAGGTAGGTATGGTCTTTTTTTTTGTGAAAAAAATCGGCAGAAGTTTTTTACACCCAAAAATTTAAGATCCAGGTATCTATGAGTTGCCTTGATCTGAATCTTCAACAGTGGCCACGAGTGTTTGAAGAGTCACCACCTATTGATGGGGGTCCCATCCTACTGGGTCCTTTGGCAACTCGCAAAAAAAAGTGGTGCCAACATGCCAAGCATCTATCAGGCTTTGTAGAGCAAACAAGAGCTGCCTACAAACAACACCAGCCACCAGCCATCCAGAACTGATGAAACCGGACTTTTGTGGTGATGAAGAAAGATGAAGAAAGAAATAAAAAAGGCAGCTGAAAGAGTTCTTTGATACTTGCACGCTTCAATTGAACGAATGATGTGAAGAGTGGTTGAAAATGCATCAGGACTGCTGGGACACCAAAAACAGCCCTCTGCACATTTGGTTTCAAGGAGGATTGCCTTTCTAACATCCAAAAGAGATCAACATAAACACAAAAAAACACATCTTGGAAGCCCAAGCGGAAAATTTGTTGGGTGAAAGTTACCTCAGATTCATCCATATATGCAACACTCCCCCAAGAAAAGATCCCCCAAAAAATCCAAGTCTTTCCAAAAAATCTGACCTGTTCTGACAAAATCCTGCATTTTATTTCGGCATAAAAAAACTCCTCAAATTCATGTCATTTCAAATTCGAAACTGGATTTGTTCATCTAATTTGGGGAAGATTCCCCTACTTCACCACTTTTTGGGGTGACCTTCACTAAGCTCACTACAAATTGGCAACCCAGTAGTTAGACATGACGTATCATCCCCACCACATAAACAAAACAACATCCTTATGGCCGTATGGCCCTTTATGACCTTATGCCAAAATAAAAACTCGGTTTTTGCTGCCTTCAATTGGTTTTGTTCCTCCTAAATTGAATCTCCATCCCATGGATCTCCCTGCAAGACACCGTAGCTTCGCAAGACGAACCAAGCGCAACAAGCGAATGATACGCATAAAGCGGGCAATCCTGGGTTTTCAAGTAGACACTGGTGGTGCTTCATCGGTGGTGCATCTACCTCGTTTAGTGGGTTGCAGGAGTAAGCCACTGAAATCCCAATCAATCTGACCATTTATTGCATTGGGAATTTTCCGAAAGGAATTGTTCTAAGTCTAAGCGAGTCCAAAATATGCTGATGCTTCAAAATAAGAACCCCCATCCCTTTTAAGAATGGTGAAGATTGGTTATCAGTTTCACAATCATTCCATATTCCTGCTAGGTCTTATTGAATCTTTTGGTTTGAGTGAGAAAAAATTTTAACCAAAAAAAAACAACCATCAACCCATCAACCGATCAACGGATCCAAAACCTTTTCCCCCCACCATCCAACCGTCCTGCCAGAGCGTGCTGCTCCCGCAGCCGTGCCGTTGCTCTCGGGACTCGACCTCGGGAGGGTTGTTGGGGATTCGGGGCCCCCGGAAGGTGCCGTTGGAGGTGCCTGGAGGTGCCTTTGGTGTTTTTTCTACCGAAAAAAAAATGGATATCTTCCTGAAAAGAATCAAAAGATGTGGGGGTGGGATTTTTTCGAAAAAAACATAAAAGAAATTGTCCTAAGTCATTTTTGTGGTACTTAACTGTGTTTTCAATAAGGGAAAGGGAAAAATCAATAGACCCTCAACATCAAGAAGTCGTTTTCAAAAATATGTCCATTGAAGAACATGAAAAAAACTGCAAACAAACCCTACTGGCTTTAGATTTTCAATGGGTTTTTTGTCCACCCTACATGAGATCTATCTATTTCTCTACTCTTCCACTCACACCCCGGTCCTTTTCGGTCCCAAGGGGCAGATCAGACAGGTAGGAATAGATGTCCAAACTGATAAGGAGCACATCAAAGGTCAGCCACGTACGAGCCTCAAGAACCGCCCCCGAAAACCAAGTGGGGTTTGTTGGTTGGCCCGTTTTTGTTGGGGAGGCGGTTGGGGCAACTTCAAAGGTATATGTAGGGCATGAAGGATGCAGTTTTGTAGACAAAAATGATTTTTAATGCAGCTCTCGATTCTACCGAAATGACTAGCCATTTCCAGCAAAGGTTGGGTGTCTATGTGCGTGCGTGTGCCCAATTTTCAGGCATGCCCGTATCCCCATGTCCCCCCGACCATCTTGATGATTTTCATCATTGAAAGCTAAGCTGCATAAGACTTGAAGATTGGCCAACGCCGCGCATCAATGTCCCCTTTCTCATTGTAGATTCCCGTGTTCATGGTTGTAAAGATGTCAATAAACCAATACAAGGAGGTGAGTCCTTGTAGCCATGAGAAAAAGAGAGTGGGTTCCTGTGGAAAGACTTCCATGGGAACCCACAAGGTATCAAAGCCCAATACCTCAGTCGTTTGGCAAAGAAGCAAGTGACGTTGATGGACCATCCAAGACAACCCATGATTTACAAAAAAATGTCAGAAGGTCAAAAGTGAAAGATTCCGACATGTCGATGTCAATCCAGAAAATCACTAAGAGATGGGACTTCAAAAAATGCTGGCTTTTTTTGAAAAGGATATTTTTTGAAGTTGGAAATTTCCCGAAAAACTCTTGGATTCCAAAACCAAATCCCTCAAACTAACAGCAGCATAGCCACCAGTAGGGGTTGAAGATGGTTTTCCCTTCAAAATGGCATCTTTTCAGGTCGTCTGTTAGTTTCAGGGATGGCACTTGTTTGGGAAATCTGATCATGAATCATATGGAATCATAATATCTGGACTCAACATCCCCAATGTCGGATGTCCAGCCCAAAACAACTCCCGGAGTTGTTCTTCAGCCTACAAAAGGGAGAACAAACAAATACATACAATTGGTCGAGCAAAAAACAACGACCCAAGAGCAAACTAACAACAAACTTGATGAACAAAGACCACCAACAAACAACTAACCACCAACAAACAACAAACAACAAACAACTCACCACCAACAGACAACAAACAACCAACAACCAACAACCAACAACAAACAACAACCAACAAACAACAACCAACAANCAACAACAACAACAACAACAACAACAACAACAACAACAACAACAACAACAACAACAACAACAACAACAACAACAACAACAACAACCACAACAACACCACAACCACAACAACAACAACAAAATACTTGATTTTTGTTGGATGTTTTTTTTCATTGCTCCATCTGCTCTTTTTTTGTTACAGGCCAAGATGCCAACACACCTAAAAGTTGCCAAGCGATGATGAAAGGCACCTACCGCTCCACCGATCGGGCGCCGATCAGTTGAGCAACGGAGGTGTCTTCAAGTGAAGTTGTGGTAGGAAGTGGTGTGTGCTGTTTTTCTGCCACCGGAGCTGGAAATCAAAAAAATGGTTGACACAAGTAATTAATCCAATTGAAAGTAATCCAATCTGATACTGATAAGTTGACTAACAACACTCAAAAAAAACAACAAAAAATACCACTTTGGTGATGCTGTGAACTTCCACTTTCACAATATTGTTTCACAAGTCACGTCTGCCAGACTTGGTCATTCATGGCATCTGTGGGGGGTGGTCACTGATGCCCTTTCTGCCTCTGGTCGAAAGACATAGTTGCCATAGCAGCAACCACCCAAGGTGGGTAGATCCAGATAGTTGCGACTCTCTTCTTGTTCCAGGGAACTTTTCCGCGCCAGAATCAAATTGGGCTGCTCTTTTCCTGAAAAAAAAAGGCCCATGTAAATGGTAAATCATAGGCCGATCCTCATTTCCCTGGACTAACCGTTGATAGGTTGCAGTTGCAACATGATATAATTGCAATTTTCCATCACCCCAACAGTGTAGAAACACCACCTATAGCAAGTCAAGGTAAGAAATGAATCCAAGCACCTTCGGAAAAAGACCCTGCTGCCATGTCACCGGTTTCTTCCCACTCAGGATAAATTTCCAGCATGGCCTTCTTCCTCAAGTTTGAAGAACCCATTACCAGATCCTCGCGCAGCATCAACGGCCGACATGTCAGGAAGTACTTTCATCCAATGCTAACATGTTTTTTGTTGCCACCCTTTCTTGCTGTTTTCAGAAGTCGCATCATTTTCTTGTACATAACGCCGTACTCAGATACTCAGAAGTTTCGAAAGCCACACCAAAACAAACAATAAGATCAACAGGGGACCTGCCAGTCAGAAACAACTTGCAACTTGGAAACTCAGTGAAACCTCACTGACACAAACGTGTATCATGAATCTTAGGAAAAAAAAGGTGGACTCCTGAAGATCGCGGCCAGGAGATGCACCTTCGGTTGAAGTAGCATCCATTTTTTCCAGTGCCTGCCATGTGTTACCCAAAAACTAAAACTACATTCTGTCAAAAAAAGAGGGTCAATTTCGACTTTACGGCTTTACGGCTTTACGGCGAGGATGATGATTCATGATGATTAGTGACCAGGTTGCATATCAATAAAAATCTCAATCAAAAAAATAAGGAATCCTTGCCCGGCACCTCTTTCATACTGTCATCAAACAGATCAGCTGGATTGATTGTCAACGTTTGTTTGCGGCTGGCCCATCGAGTATGGCGCAACTCCTCAGGGGGTTTTTGGACAAAGGCCACTGAAGGGAGTTGAAAAGGACCCAGGTCCCAACAAAAAACCTTCCCAGAAAGAAAAAAAACAACAACAAGATCACAAATATCAACAAAACAACAACAAAAAACGAACACAAAAACAACAAAAAACAACAAACAAGAGACCTCCCTCAATTGACTGAGTTCTTGGTCATGTGCATCTTCCAATTTTTGGAGCAACTCACGAAAGCTTCCCATGGCGTGCGTCGAATCGGACGGCGCCAAAGGTATTTGGAGCTTCCAAAGTGTAAAACATCAACGATTTTGGGAGCTTTAGGAAAAAAACACCGGACTTTTGGGAGAGGCAAAAATAAATGGACAGAAATGATTCTCCAAGTTCAATTGGAAGGGATTTGTTGTTTCAGTTTGGTTCAACGTGTGTTTGAAATGTTTTTGGTTGAAGGTGTGAATCCTTTTGAGCCAAGACATGGCAGTTACGACCTCAATGTTAACCACCACAAGGAAAAAATAGAAGATCTTTTCGCGGGTCCACGGGAACTTCTAAACCAAGACAACCAAAATGAATGAATACGTGTCCAAGTAATGGTGAACATAAGCACATTAGCAAACACCGATTATGAATGGTCTTTTTTGCATTCACATATTATGAAAGAGAGACAGAAGTACAAAATATACGTCGTACGGTTTTCTTAAATTGCATCCTTTTTGCAGTTCCAGACCACTGAGTCGGAAATTCAAGTTTCACCGTGTCCTTTGGACGATACAAAACAGCTCACCATTTTTGGGCCAAAACCACGCCTCAAAGCAGGACAGACACAGCACGAAAAGAAAGCAACCGGGGTGATTGCAGCCCCATCAGGATCCCATGAATTAGCAATGCTTCAGTGCGATTGGTGCCAACACCACGCATTTCGGGATCTCGTTTCTTGACCGGGTTTTTGCTGCCATTGCCTGGGATACAAGAGCCTTGTCCTTCCGCTGTTTTGCTGTGAATTGTGGATTTCTGATTGTTTTTGTGTTTAAATGTGTTTAAAGTACCTGCCTCATCCATGAAATCACCATGGATGAGGCAATCCTTCGAACTTGAAGTCATCCCGTGAATCAACGATTTTGAAACCACAAAACAAACAAACCCATATTTGATATCTCCAACAGCGAAGCCATAGCGGTTCTTTTCTCACCAACAACCTTTCGAGGTTTTCTTCATAACCTTTTTTTGTGTGTCATGATCCAGCATTGACTGTATTGCGTCAGCAGAGAAAAATATCACCTTCAAAAAGTCCAACCGGATGGGCCCAATAGAACAGCACCAGAACGAGTGAAGGAAAAAAAATTGGCAAAATTCCCAAGTTGATGGTAAGGCGTCAGCTGTGGCAACAGCAACGGCACCAGGCACCAGGCACGAAATCTGCACCTTTTGGAAAAATGTTCAACCAAATCAGCGTGCGAGAATTCACAATATTGAATATTGATCTTAACTTTCCTATGCTTTGTAACAACAGGACAAATTTTCAAATGGCACAAGATTCTGGCAAAGAAAAACCACGAAAACATGAAACCATATGCCATATCCACACCCTCCACCAATAGCACCAACCACATCACCACCAGCAACACCATCATCATCATCATCATCATCATCAACAACAACAACAAAAACAACAACAGCAACATAAACACAAAAAAACAACACCAACTACACAACAACATTCACAACAACATTCACAACAACAACAACAACAGCAACAACCACAACCACAATCACAAGGACAACAAGACCAACACCAACACCAACAACACCAGCAGCAACAACAACAACAACAGCAACAACAACAACAAGTAACAACAACAACAACAACAACAACAACGACAACAACTACAACAACAAGTAACAACAAGTAACAACAAGTAACAACAAGTAACAACGAGTAACAACAAGCAACAACAAGCAACAACAAGTAACAACAAGTGCCAACAAGTAACAACAAGTAACAACAAGTAACAACAAGTAACAACAAGTAACAACAAGTAACAACAAGTAACAACAAGTAACAACAAGCAAAATTAAACAACAACAACAAAACAACAACAAAACAACAACAAACAACAACAAACAACAACAAACAGCAACAAACAACATTAAACAACAACAAACAACAACAAACAACAACAAACAACAACAAACAACAAC